>JADRCH010000180.1:3237984-3275036 GCA_019843965.1 Rhynchomys soricoides | reverse complement strand
TAGATAGATAGATAGATAGATAGATAGATAGATAGATAGATAGAT
This sequence comes from Rhynchomys soricoides, assembly GCA_019843965.1. Taxonomy (NCBI): domain Eukaryota; kingdom Metazoa; phylum Chordata; class Mammalia; order Rodentia; family Muridae; genus Rhynchomys; species Rhynchomys soricoides. Next base: position 3,274,991 of record JADRCH010000180.1, on the reverse strand, counting down.
AGAAAGAATGATAGACAGACAGCTTGATTCTGGAGCCTGGGACTATACCCAACACATCATACTACTTCTCAGGGGAGAACTTCACAGCATTCTCCAACAACCTGCCCGTGTGTTATCTGGCCCTACTAGCTTATAGTCAAAAGTCCCTCCACTTTGTCTTCTACCAAGATACTTTAGAACCTGTCCTGATTTCATCAATTATACCAACCCTCCTCGTGCATCCAAATAAGGCTGTGAAACCAAAGCCAGCAATACCTCTACATAATACTCGTGTCTACCCAAAGGATTAGCCCAATCTCCCCCTGACCCTGCTAGCTCTATTAAGTAGTCCCTTTGATCAACTTTATGGCTAACACATCCATAAATAAGTTATAGCATTTCAAATATAACATTTTGTGTCTTTCAAAACAATATCTTTTCATATTCATGCCTACTTATAGATTTTTTTGTGTTATTGCAAAAAGCTGTGACTTTTCTCATCTTCCACCAAAGTGAAAAGAATTGTGCAGAATGTTAGAATGAAGTCATTAACAAAACTAACTCTCAATCCTAAAAATGTAGTTATTTCACAAACAAATATGAGAGACCTAAATTATTGAATGATCTTTCAAGATGTATGGCAAACATAAACTGCAAAAAAAAAAAAAAATCTAGAAACAAAATCTAGAAACAAAATCTAGAAACAAAATCATCTAGAAACAAAATCTAGAAACAAAATCTAGACTGTTATTTAAAGCGAAGCAGAGGTTGAAAACACATGGCAAGCATTTTAAAAGACAGAAGACAGAAATGCTTTGCTATCCATGCACCACCTATATGAATGTCATCTGTGGCAATAGTTCTCAAATTATGGATTGCAACATCACACATATGCAAGAAAGAATAGTGTCAAGAAGTGGCACTTCCTATAAAGCCTTGAGTAATCCCACTGAAAAGAATCATTGTGACTAAAACCTAAACAAAAATATTTTTTAAAAATTTTTTGCCAAACTGCTTATATCCCCATGGTTTGAAAAAGATTAGACAGTGCTTGACTCTCAGTACCAAAAGATCAGATAATAATACAAACAGATCTCCACTGATTTTTAAAAATTTCCAGTCCAGAATAAACTATTGATATTAACTTATATTCATTTTCTACTACTTAAATATCTCTTTGCATAAAAGAATGGTGTAGGTTTCCCAGTGTAAAACTATGTTTCCCAAAACCTTTTCCTAGAACAAAAACAAAAGTATAAAACCATACTTAAGGTACAGCTTGGTTCTGATACAGATAAGTGTATGGCTCCTCTTTATATGTGATATCTAATAAGGTATGTCTTTGTCTTTTCTGTCAGTTATAAAAGACACAATCTATCTCATCAATTTATTTTCTGGGTGTGTGAATGTTTATATGTGTGTTTTGAATACACAGACCTTCAGAAAGATTGGTAGGTAGACAATTACAAAGCTTTTCTTACCATGTAGCCTGCTAGATTTTTGCATTTCATTACTAAAACTCAACAGAAAAAAAAATGTGTCAGAATCGTTAGAAAAATACTGAAATATTTCATGTGCATTTTCTTCTAAAACTTCTTTAATAGCTCTACTAATACTTGTCAAACGTCACGTGATCCTAATCTTTTCATCTTTTTGTATGTAATTCTCCTTTCTTTGTTGAAACATTTTATTCTGTTATCTTTAGTATCTTCTATACAACTGCACATTTCTCAAATTAAAATACATTTCTTTCTACTTGATTTGTCTTCATCCCTTCAATTGCCAAAGTTGCTTCTACAATTTACAGAATACTCAGATTCCAAACTTTCTTGTCATTTGTTCAATCAAAACACTCACCTGAATGCTTTTTGGATAATTTTATTGTATGTTTATTTCTTCCAGGCAAACAGTTTCCAAATGTCTAACGATAAATTACTACCTGTCTAAAGAAGTCATGCTGGTTGAAGGGTTTTCCTCAGCTTAGCTCCTTGAAGAAAAATGAAATAGTCTCATTAAAAAAAAAATAAAAGAACAGACTTCATAAAGGAGAACAGCATATGCATATATTCTGTAAAACTCCCCCTGTTGATACAGTCTGTGTCAGGTTAGCAACTAAAGTTATCTTGTGATGGATTTTCTGAAAACACTGGTATTCATTCAAACACAGAAGTGGCACTTAGAATAGAAAGTGAATTAAACTTGAAAAAGAGAAATACAACACTGATTCAAACAATTCCTTTTTGAAACATGTCCAAACATAATACTAAGTGTATGCAATCAGTTACAAGTCATAGGTTAGATAGCTTCCACAACTCACAGAAAAGTACAATTTTCAGCTGCATGAGCTGTCATCACTACAAGGAGATGAAACAAGACAATAGTTTGTTTCTGCCTGTGCTTAGTATCAGGAGGAGAATCCTGACTACAGAAGCATTCACACAATTTCTTTGTCCTGCTGCTTGTAACAGGGTTGAGATTTATCTACTGTGATCAAGGTAGTGCCTTGAATCCTGAATAAGATGTAGTTAGAGTCAATAAATGATCTGATGCAAATTAAAGAGTCAGAAAGCCTGAAATGATGCTTGCAGTCCCATGATCTTCTTCTATAGCCTTTTCTCAGTTTTCCAAGGTAAATGAGCTCAAGGTGTCAATCAAAGTATCCAGACAAGAAGTTAAAAGCCTCTCTGACACTGAGTGTTCCCATACCTTGACCTCTAACATTTTACATAGAGCTACCAACAAGCTCTCATCTTGACATCTGGACACATAGTGTCCAGACTTAGGAACATATAGTTGTCACAAATGTACTACCATTTAATTATCCTGGTTCTTCATAAGGAAGCCAAATTATTAAACAGAAGATACTACAGAAGCACATGAGATTGGTTTTAATTGTATGACTGTGGAAAATCAATATCAAGGTACTTCCTAGAGGCTACTGAAGTCAGGAGACAGCCACAGAGATAGTCCACCTACCAAGGCAATCAGTTTGCCAGATTAACATTCCAGAAGGAAGAGACAAGAATCCCCCATTCAAACACAGCTTGGCTTTGATAGTATGGTACACATAGAGGAAAACTATCTAAATATGACAATATATTTTGGAGCAGAAAATGTATTATGCTCTCTTTTCCCACTCCAAATCCTGGGTGGAGTAACGGTGTGGCTTTGGGGAACATTATCAATTGTTTTGCCCCACTATACAATCAGTAGAGGTTCCAACTTGACTAAAATTGAAGCAAGCAAAGAGGATGAAAAGTCCCCTGGGCCAGCTGGTCAGTTTTACTAGATGTCAACACAATATTTTAAAATAGAACATTAAAAAACAAAAACAAAAAAACATTGTAACGACTCTCCTTTGAGAGAAAGCCTTATGCTTCTGGCATTTGGTTTGTTGACTGTTTTTAATTAGCCAAGTTATGGTACATCTTGAGGGGAAGCTGCAGTAGGTATTTATATTTTACCTGAAAGTTCTAAATAAATAGTTATTCATAAAGTGTTAATACACATGTCAGATATAGATTTTCCAATTACTTTCAAGTTGGTGGGTCAGGTTCATGTGGTCAGTTTTTTAGGTGAAACTCTTCAGACACAGAAGTAGAAAAACTAAACTTAGCTATAAACACTGTATGCTATATCAAAGGAGCCACAGCATGAGTGCCTTCATTATTCACACTACTCTTTTGCATCAACAGGCAAGGTGATATTCCCTAAGCAGTCTTTACATTGTTGTCACTTAGCTCTTCATATCAACGTAGTTCAGTCAGCTGACTACCCTATCTCTTCATTCTATTCATGGCAGCTTTTAGATCTCATTGAATTCATCTCTTCCCAAATCTCCCTTGAAACATTTCATCCTTCGACTCTGTCTTTTTTAGAAGGTGTTTCCTATATCTCACAATGGTCCTGACTTGGTAGGGAACTCCAGAGGTGCCTGATTTAAAGTTCTTCTGAATACTACTGGAAAATGGAGCATTTGCCATAGCAGACTGAATTTTCCATGGGAATTCCATTCCCTATGGGAATACCTTCATATTACATGTGTATTACATGAAAGTATTCCCATAGGGAAGCAAGCCAGTAAATGGAACTGTCCTTGACCCTGGGTGAACTTTGACCATGGCACTTGACTCTGGGTACATTCTCAGCCTTCACCATAGAACCTTGCTTTCACCTCACCCTCTGATAAGCCCACTCTTGGAACATAACCACTATGTACTTAGACAAAGCCATGTGGTCCATAAAGGATCACCTATATAGAGAAATTGAGGACACTGGCCCATGCAGAGTGAAGCTACCAGCTGGTACTAATGTATGTATTCTGTAAGTGGTGTATCTTGAAAAGGAAAGTTCTAGGAAAATTTGACCTACCCTATTAGATCATGCATTGAGTATAAATGAGCCCCTACTGAGTACCCCAACAAATTGCAGGTGCATATGCTACAAAGGTAACATGACTCTGAACTGTTGAGTTTTCAGGAGAATTGCAGTGTAGCTTAAAAAAAAAAAAATTAGGTTGGGACTGGAGAGATGGCTCAGAGGTTAAGAACCCTGATGGCTCCTCCAGAGGTCCAGAGTTCAATTCCCAGTACACCACGATCTGAAATGGGATCTGATGCTGTCCTCTGGTGTGTCTGAAGAGAGCGACAGTGTACTCACATACATAAAATAAATGAGAGTAAAAATTAAAAGCCTTAGGTTGATACTTTGTGACCTGTGTATTTAGACCCTGCACTTGTGTGTATGCTTGTTAGTGCATGTGTACATTTTAAGTCACAAGCTGAAGATGTTCAAAGATAATGCTCTGCTTCCTTTTAATTTCCAATCTACCAGTTCTGAAGCTACTATCTGAATTTAATCCACCATGGCTCCATCCTACCTTATCAAACTGATGAGCAATTTGATTTCTTTGAGGATTCCTCTCCCTCTCCACTTCGTGCCATGGTCTGAGAACTGTCTTCAGTACTATCTAAAAAATGTCAAAAGCTATGTAAAAGCTTCTAAAGATAAAGCAAGTCTTTCCCGTGAGCAATATATCTAATTTTACACATACTGGTACTCTTCCTTACATACTGAAGTGACAGACATTTACTGAGAAGTTATTATATACTCATTATACTTCAAACTGTACTAAGCACTAAGTAAAAGTAGATGAATTAGAAACCTACATTATTTTTATAAGTGTTAAGAGCATGCCCTGTAGCTGCAAAACCACTGGAGCTCTGAATACAGAGATAACCATGGAATCTCTTTAGGTTTTGTGATTTAACTAACACCAAGACAAGCTCAGAATAGCCAGGCTGTGAGCTTGAAACTCAGGTCAGGCTTCCCAGGTGCCTCACACAATCTGCCCATCTAAGACCCTATTACCTTTCTATACACAAATCAGTATTGCAGCAAACACCAAGCCCTTGTGGGAGTGACAGGCAAATATTAATTGAGTTCTCATTCTCTATACATTCTATTATGTTTCTAAAATGTGTTGTTATCTCAAGTCTCACCAAAACCCATAAGATAGGTATTGTTATAATTTTCAGATGACCAAAGTGGAGCACAGAAAAGGTTTTCTGTCAGGAATGGTTATGAATTGATTTTAAAAAGCCAGGAATTGAACCCAGAAGCAGTTTGCCGAGACATTCTTCAATGCTAATCTATATAGCTGTGTGGCTGTGGTAGTTAATATTGATCATCAGCCTAATGGGCTTTAGAATCACCATGGAAACAGGCCTTTGGGGCTGTCTGGGAGGAAGTTTCTAGATTAGATTAATTGAGGGAAGAACAACCCTAAGTATAGATGACACCATTCTATAGACTGGGGTCCTAGACGGACTGAAAATGAGAAGGCAAGCTAAAAGGAACGCCCATCACTTTCTGCTTCTTACCTGAACTCTTGCAATGTAACCAGCTACCTCAAGCCCCTGCTGCCATGATCTCCGCACAATAGTGGATCATACACTTAAACTGTGAGCCAAAATAAACCCCTCCTTCTCAAAGTTTCCTTTGTAAGGTATTGTTTCCCAGTAGCACACAAAGTAACTAATATTATGAACAAATTAGTAATGTGGAATGTGCAACTGTAAGACCAAGATCGTCCCACTACACTGTATGTTTATAAACGGGCTCTGTCTCAGGTACTAGTCTGTTGTTTTTAAAGAAAGGCCATGAGCAAGCCAGTTTGTGGAAGGCCTATAATTGAGACTTAGTTACAGTGTTGGCAGATAAGTCCATGAACAACATCATGGAGAAGAGCACAGTGGCAGGCAGGCCTAGTGCTAGAGCAGTAGCTGAGAACTCACATCTCATCAGTAATTTGCAGGTAGAGGGAGAAAGAGAAAGAGAGAGAAAGACAGAGGCAGAGACAGAGAGACAGAGTGACAGAGTGATAGACAGAAAGAGACAGAGAGAGAGACAGAAGAGGGGAAGGGTTGAGAGAGGAGGCAGGACAAGGCAATGTATAGCTACCAAGGACATTCCTTCTATGACCTACTTCCTCTAGCCGGAATCCTCCTTCTAAAGCTTCCAGTACCTTCTAATGGGAACAAGTCCAAGATGGGAGCTCGTAGAGAACGTTTCATATTCGAGCCATGACAATATCTGAGTCGTGTCTTTATCACTGTTTCATTAATAATCACCACCTCCATGAGGTGTTGTTGTGAATGAGATATACCCTATGATTCAAGAGACTTGAAGCAGAAAAGTGTCAAAGCCACTAATCTGTGATCGCCATTGAATAAGTTGCCTTTGCAAGTAAAATTCCTTAGAAAATGCTAATGACTTATTAAAGAAAAAATATTGTACAAATCATAGAAAATTAGAACCAGATAAATATTCAATCAGTCCTATGAATCAAGAACAAAACCCAGATAATATTGACTTCACAGTTGTAACAATAAAGAGATTTTGATTGTCAAATTTTGCAATAAAAATATGCCCCAGAGACACACATATTGGAAATAAGCAGATTTATTATTTATTTATTTATTTATTTATTATTAGATTTATTTATTGCATGTGATGCTCCTGTATACAAATGTAAAGTAAAGACAGGCAGGAATCACCTTAATGAAGCTAAATTTTGGGTTAAAAATTTTCAATAGGCTTCACCATGTCAAAAGCCTTCTACTATGAAAAATAGTCACTGGGCCCTTTCAGAGATATTATCCCCTAAAATCTTCTGACATATAAGAAAATCAAAAATTAATAAGTTTATGTGAATGGACAGAATTAAACAGCACTAAATGACAAAACTGAACTCTAGTATTTAAGTAAGTTAACTTCCACACTGAGGCTTAGAACCACACTTCAAAAGTGTTTACACAGTTATATAAGATTTAGAAGTAAGGAACTAACAGTTACATACAGATCTTTGCCTCATGGTTTCAACTCTAAAAATAAGACCAAGATTCCAATTGAGATGAAGAGTAGCATTTGGAGAATCCATAATGGAATGATTTTGATTTTGTAAATCTAATATCTTCTATGAACAATCTTAGCCAGAGATCCAAACTCAGCATTGTAACCCACATGGGGGTTCTGGTCCTAAAGGCTGTCTGAAGTGTGCTTTAGTGTTTGTATACCAGGCATTGTAATTCTGCTTTCTGTCAAGAAAAGAGATGGCTATAAATGGATCTTTCTTAAAGTAAGTTTGAGAACTCCCCATTGCTACGTTGCACCTCTTCTATGAATGGGCCTTCTGTATCATTCATCAGAAAGGTTCCCATCATAGTGAGCCACTTACTGTGCATTTCCACAGGAAACCTGATCTCAGGACAATGAATTCACCAAGGAAACGTCAAGGCCCTATTAATAATAATTTGTGGATTAATTTCAGAATTTTGATTTTTTTCCAAAATTACATAACTCGGAAGAATTCCATCATCTCTTTTGAGGTTTCCTTTTCATGTACATCAGTGAGATATCTACTAAAAGAGCCAGCTGTGGGATTAGTACCAATTTCAAGACTGATGTAAAGGCACATGTATAGGGAAAAAAGATTTTTGATGAAAACAAAAAAGAAAGATCCCAATGTAAGTCTCTCTGTACTTCAATTCTATGAACTAAGGTGACAACTCTTATCTGTATCCAAAAGTGTCCAGCACAAAGGTGCCATGGTGGGGTAGTGCTGACACACTTTATAGCTGGTAGAAATAGCTCACAGATTTCCACAAGTCTGCTTCAGCTGTCCTCCTGTCCTGAAGCTTCAAAATAGGAAGAACAGCATCCCTTGACCACAGATCCCTGTGGTTAGAGTCATTTGTTGTCCTTTTCTTTTGTCTTGAAAGAGGCCTTGTTAAGCCAGAATGAAAAGAATGTCTTGAAGCGTGAGAAAATTCAAATTTCCTATTTAAAGCCTGGGGTTCATCAGCAGGAGTGTGCTGCACTTACTACAGGGATCTCTGGGTCATGCAACACAACCAGTCTCCCTGCTCCCAACTGCACTTGTTCACCTGAAAACCTTTCCGAATCTCTCTGAAGTTGATTAGCCTTCCAGGGAGCCAATTCATCGTGCCTGAGCTTTGTCATGTGACCCTGTCCTGTCAGGGTCCTGGCTTTGATTGCGTGCTACCTCCTCCTTGATTAAATTTTGCTTAAGTCCATTCTCCATTTAATTGGTGGCAAGGATAAATGTTTGTTTATATGGCACTGCAATTTCCTTCATCAACTACACATACGCCAAATATACTATTATTTACAAGCCATTGCAGAGCTTTTATCAAAAGAAAGAGTCTTTTTAAACTGATTTTTATTATCTGTATTAAAAGTAAAATATAATTTTTGGCAGGTGAGAAATTGCCAGCTCCTTATATTACAGAATTATGGTTAGTGACAGTAGAGATTTTATAGTGTAATATTTAGAAGTAGAATAGAGTGAGCACAGGCTTGTAGGGACCAAATCCAGGTTTAACTTCTCCATCAGGATTTGCAAATCCTGGGACCTTTTACAGATAAATGATCTCATCTGTGAAATAAAACTTCTAGAATTAACCCATACCAGTTGCTCAAAGGTTATAGACATACCTATAGAGTGAAATATTCACTCTAATGTCAATTACTACTTCACAGCTTTGCCAGTAGCCAGCTACAGAGAGAGCTTACATTTCATTTCTGTTTTTAGGTTCCTGGATAATCAAGATGATCAAAGCTTTCCACTTTTTATGCTGAAACTCAGTTAGTAAATAAACACCCCCAATATATCCTCCTCTGATTTTAGCTGTAGCCTGGAATTTTTCACATTAAAATTGTTCCAGAGAGCAATGATGATACTAGCTGTACTTTGGACAGTAATGCAAAGATGATAAGACAAAACAAAGTGGTAAGTCAGAAAGGTTCAACTTGGAATGCTCGGATGAGAGACAGATTTAAGCATGTTATTTACGGATTTAAACCATAGACCAGTTAAGTAAGCTGTTTAAAAAATGTGCATTATGATTGGTTATCAGATTAAATGAGTAACCTCAGGAAATCATTGGAAAAGTCTGTGTTGACTTGTTTCAGCTTACTCAGCTTGGTAGCGAGGACAGAAACACCTGTCAGCTGTCTAGTCCTGTTTCTTTGAATTCCTACCCGAAGAAATGAGCTACATAAATCAAATGTGATCTCCTCCATACTTGTCAATTATCTCATTTTGTAACAGATCCCCATCATCTTTCCATGTGCATCATAGGGGAAACAATTCAAAGATATGGCTTGTAAGTTTTACTTCCCATCAAGGACAATCAATTTTATTTTTTAATTATGCTCCTCCTTCTGCTGATGCTACTTCCCACACCCTCCTTTTTCTCCTCGTCCTCCTCTTCTTGTTTCTGTTCTTTGGCTTAACTCAGGCTGTGCAAACCACTTGTTCATCCTTGGGCAGGCTTGCCTGTTAGTAGCACTCTCCTCCCTTCTTCTCAGTTCATTTCGGGAAGCCCCATTTGAAATCTCCTGATATATTTTCCTATTTATTAAGTCAAGAATCATATTTAATAATTGAGAGCACAAAGACAGCAAAATCTAGACCTTGGGACTATTCACATTATCACTGACAAAAACATCAGAAATGCCAATTCCCTCCTTCCTCACTGTGAGCAAACCATCAAGACCCATGAACAAGGGAACCTCAAAACTAACAATTTGTCTACATTTCTCCTTATCTGGATTTGCCTTCTAAATCTTGAGTAGGCTATGTGACATTATATAAATCAGTATTGTAGACTGGACAAGTGATATGGCCTTGTAAACAACTAATATTTTTTCTATGACAAAGCATGCATCCTAAACAATCATAATAAGATAGTATTAATAACAAAACTAATATCCATCTTTTCTTGAGGTTTCTTAATTACTTCTCTAGACTTGTCTATTGGCTGTTTCAGTCAATGACATTTCTGAAGAATCTTAGGCTGTTTTCCTTGGCCTACACTATCTCAGATAAAAGACACACAACTTTTATTGTTTCCAATAAGCTTTAATCAGCACTAGAACTGAGCAGATATCTACCCTCTATACTATTAGAATCTACTTTCCCATTGATAACCCAAGTTATTACTTACTATGTTTTACCTGGGCCTCTCTTAACTCCAGTTGGCCAGCCCTCATGCCCATACTTTCTTGACTCCTACTCTATGGTGTCTTTCTTCTCTTTCTACCTTCTTCTCTCTCTCCTCATGGTCTCCTCCAACTCCAAGCCCAGGAACATGAAGCCCTACCTTTCTCAATTCTTCCCAGCCTGTAGGCATCTTTATTCATCAATCAGAAATAAGGTCATATATTCTCACTTGGGTCAACATGCCACTTAGCATTACAATACATAGCAACAGAACAAACCTCAACATAAACTTGCACAAACAAAACCGCGAGGACAGCTTGTGATGCACCTTAGTCATTTAGAGCTAACTGATTTGGAAACTAAACAACTTTCAAACAAAATCATTAACTGGTCTTGGGGAAGGGAAGCAGATGAGTTTCTGTGTTTTTTAGCTCTTGTCTAGGTAAAGCATGTTCTTTGCTCTCTTTGGAGGCATGAATAATTCTATAGCTAGAAAACAGAAAACAAGAGAGTTCATCAGCTGACAGGCATACAGTGCAAAGTTCAGTGGTCAAAGGTTCAAAAACTGCCAGAAACACATAGAATCTGAGCTGGGTTATTCAGTTACTACTTCATCCCATTAATCATCTGACACTCATTAATAATGAAAGGATGTGAATATTAAGGATTAAGTTCTCCAAACTCTTAAAGGGATTTTTAAAAGCTTAAATAATCTGGAGCTCTACCCAGAACTTTCTAACTTATTTGAAATTTTCCTAAACATAGTTAGTTGCAGCACTTAGCAAATAATTTTTTGACTTTATTTTGATTTCCCAAAATATTGCTCAAATGCCTTCCCATATGCCAAGGAGCTGTCAAGGATCAAGTGATAAGCAAGAAAGAGTCCCTAGGCTGGAGACATAGCTCAGTCCATGGTATTTATTATGCAAATAGGAATCCTTCAGGTCCATTCCCAGCATCCATGTTAAAAAAAAAAAAAAAAAAACTAGGAGTAGCAGTTCATGCCTGTAGTTCTGGCTAGCAAAATCGAGAAGGAATATGCTTGGGAATTGCTGTCCAGTCAGTCTACATGGATCAAAGAGCTCCAGGTCCATCAAAGATCATGTCCCCAAAACTAAGATGGAGAACAATTGAGGAAGAGGTGTTAATTTCTGGCTTGACATCCAAAGCAAGTGCATGCCCCTCCCCCACCCACACAAAGAGAGAGTTCCAAGCTTGCAGATTGTGACAGATACCTACAGAGCTTTTGGGACCAACTTTGTGAATATAAGATGTTATAGAACAATTTTGTCTTCATTCCCCTGAGAAAATTAGCAAAGCTTTTGAAAATTAATACTCTATGTAAAATAAGTCCAGATAGTGAAGAAGGACACTGACTAACAAGGGTTCAAAGAAGGATGAGGACTTCTGGAAATGGCATGCAGCTGGATCTGCAGAAGTTTGTGGCATCAGGGGCCAAGTAATGGAGTTGAACTTAGAGGGATCAAATCAAATGGCCGAAGATCTGTGTTGAGATCCAGCTGGGAGAATAATAGCAGAGCTTTAGAATAGCAGTGGCATGATCAGATCTGTTTTACAAAGACAAATCTAGTTCAGTTACAGAGGCTGAATTAGACCAGATGAAGACACAGGAGTAGAACCAGTGGCACAGGTAAAGCAGGCCTAACTCTGCCCAATGTCCAGTGTGGTAGAGAAGCAATATTGAGTTCTGGAGGCTGGAGTGCTGGTGCTGAATGATCTCAACTCTTTGAGTGATTCTGTGGATGAGGTTCTCACACTCATTCCCTCTATATTCCTTCCTGAGAGGTGGGCAGGGACTGGGGCAGATAAAATTTGATTTGATATTTTTTCTATTAAAACACAGAGCTTTCTTTCTCCTCTCAAAAGATTCCAAACTTTCCCACATTTGCACTTCAACTCATGGAAACCTGATCATTAATATCTTGGCCAAGTAAATTCTGTCTCTAAGAATCACCTTTTCAAGAAGTAAAGAGTCTTCAATTTTGACATGCAATTTGAGTGACTTGTCTCATATACACAAATTCATCATTACGATCATGTTACTATCATGTACTGTTTGCATCACTGAAAAGTAGCCTAAAATACTTGATATAATTTTTCATAATTTGACAACTCTTGTGTCTCTATAGCCGCAAAGAAACTTTCTCACTATCTTTGATTCATTGTTCACTCGCCCAACTTTTAATCCAAAATGCAGCATCTTATAGAATGCCTTCCAGAATCTGCATTTTAGAGACAAATTCTCCCCTTTATTTAGTCCTCATTCTGAGTGAATAGATTCACTGGAGCTTGAAATGCAAAGCTGAGTATTTATTACCAGGAATTCAGAGCTAGCCACTTTTTGTTTGTTTGTTTGTTCATAATGTAACATTTATTAGTGATTCATGGTTTGAGAGACATCAGTTTTTCCATTGCTATGGAAAAACTTATGGTGGAGAAGCATCTTGGAACAGAGCCCTTCATAGTAGCTGAAAAATGAAAAGAGAGATCCTAGAGACTAGAATTATCCTCTGGTTGGTGTCCCCCAGTAAGCTTCTTTTTCTATTTAGATTCTACCACCTCGTTCACTATCCCTAATAATTCCATCATAATATGAGCCCAACATGGGTTTAAGCTACCAATGAGGCCAGAGCTATCCTGATCCAACTGCTCTCCAGAGTCTCTGAACTTGGGAAAAAGCTTTCTACACCCAATTCCTTAGAAGCGAGGCTCATACAGAAAATAACACCAGAACCAGCAGTTTCATTCCCATATAAATGTCCCAAGTCTTACTTTGGGTGTCACAGTCCTTTAGAACTTAGTTCCCAGGGACTAGATGCTCACCCGTGTAACACAATAATTTAATCCACGTAATCTTCTGCCAAAAAAGATGCAAAAGAGGTTTGATCCATGTGAGCCTAATGAAAGCTAGGACACATAGTTTCCCTGATTCTCACACATCACCAATGAGTTAGGCCTGTAATGTGAATGCATTTCTATGTCTCAGTCTCAGCCCTGTTGCTCTGCACACCTGCTGCATCTCTTTCACCATTATATTTTTGTTTTCATTTTCACATCACCTGAGCAGAACTTGGAAGATGATTGATAAATTTGTGGCTGAGGCACACCATAAGAGCCAGATTTGGAGGAGTAAAACAGCAAACCTCTGGCCACTGAATTTTGGACACTCCTGCATGAAGAACTACATGAGAAATTTTACTAATCATTATTGACAGTGATGTGACTATTCGTTTTTTTAAAATGAGAAAAGAAATGATTGACAAGAATCAGCTTTTCTTCCCAGGGACTCTCTAGAGAACTGAAAGACTGAAGTGGCAGACAACAATTTTCTTAGAAGATAACCTTTCATATTAAGTGAAAAGCTGAAGGGCTCATCTCAAAGGGAAAGAAAATTAATAATCTGTAAGGCCAACTACTCATTCCTGAATACACAGCATTTATAAAAAAGAGATACTAAAGTGTAGTAAACATCAAAGTCTGTTGCATTACAAATTAAGTATATTTGCCACTTACAGGGTAATCTTGAAAAGCCCACAACAAATCAAGTACCAAGATAGGAACATGTTGACATAGTTACCAAAAAATATACACTGGTCAAATGTAATATTAACCAGCACCAGAAATTCAAGGAGAGCTTTAAAAATAGGCCAGTGGGCCCAGTCCCTCCTAGTTTCATTTCTGATTCAGAAAGTCTCTATTCAAGAGAACACTACCAAGTTCCAGGTAATACACTGGCCAGAAGGCTACAGTGTGAGGACCACATGATTAGATAGTCAAGAGGATGCATACTTACCAGGAAATGGAGAAAAAAAAAAAAAAAAAAAAACCTTTTCTGACCACTTGTCCTGACCAAGGTCAACACAGATAGAAACGATTTGCCTGCTAGACAATAGGCTCTAGCTATGTTCCACCCCTGAATACCAACTGCCTTAGGAACTTTTAAGTAGACAGAGCTAGATGCTGATATGCTTAAAATACAGATAATGCATCCTCTCTGGAATCATCAGAAGATCTTTTTCTCATGGCAAATTCTCTACACCATCCTTCTCCCAGTTCTAATCTCAGAATGCCTAAGAAGGTCTCATAGCATTTAAAGAGTCATGGCCTAGTTTTACCTCTCTGAATAAAATGTTTGAGTGTTAAGTCTTTATTAAGGTCTCACTTTTTCCAAAGTTTCATCCTCTCAATTTAAAATGTCACTTTCCTCAACTGAAAAATCCAAAGTGATGAAAGGATTTTTGAACTTTTGACTTAGTCTAATAAAAGATTAATAACAATAACAAAAAAACAACAAAAAAAACAATAAATAAATAAACAAAAAAGACCAAATCACTTAGTAGGTGGTTAAGTCTGATATTACTTTTTGCTGATTTTTTTTTTTTTTGCAATAATTCCATTAAAAATCTTATTGGCTGGGATCTAGAAAGCATTAAGTTTTACAATATTTCATATTTGGTCTTAAAATAGTTTAGACTTAATTTACTGTATTTACTAACCCAAATACTTCAAGCAGAGTTTCTTTCTAATATAATTTAGAATAGCCACTTATATTGGAAGCAAATTTCTATTGGTTATTGGCTCACTTCACTATGGTGCATAATGTTTCCAAATAAGAAACCCCCCCCAAAAATTACATTATAACAGTTGTATTAATATTATCATTGCAGTTTCTTCTTAAATATTTTAAAGAATTGAGCCATACTGGCTGCTCTTTGCCTTTCTCTCAAACAATCAGGGTCCCTAGATCAGGGTCCCTAGACAAACCAGCCAACATCATTCAGAGAAACTGAATCACCTAATCCTGTCAGAGTTCCTAGCTACAATGTTCACATCCTATGCTCTCATCACAAGCTCTCTAATGACAGTCTTAGAACATTCCATAAAATTTTAGCACTTCCTTATTAAACTATAAATGGCATACAACTCTTTCTGAATTCTTACTCTATAATTTCTCATAAAATTCTTTGAGATCCTCTAGTGAAGATAAATGGCAAGAATTATTGGACTTTAAACTGTGATCCTTCAGTGTTATATGCACTGGATCATAACTCTATGGCTTTGCTTCCCTCGTAAAACTAAACCACAAAGCCATTCTTTTCATTTCAAGTTTAACAGCACACAGACCCATGGGTGAAGCAATATAAACACTCTTGAGTAACTTCTCAAAACTAAATCTCCCCTGCAAAAACAGACATGAAACTCAGCGATGTGTAATCTCTCCCTGAACCTGTGAAACTGTGGTTCTTAGGCCACCCAAGTAGACTGGTGAGAATAAGGTACACATGTTCAGCTGAGACAGGCACGGGAACGATCTGTAATTACTGATTTAAGTTTATTCAGGCTCCATCATTGTATTGCTTTAAACAAGCCACCAAAACAGGTGATAATTTTTGGTGGGGTGTAGAAGGGATAAAACCTCACATATATAGAAGGTTTCTTTTTAAAAAATGTAGTTTAAGTGTTTCATTTAAACCATTGGTTTCTAACAGGCATCATTGCTCAATGCATCTCTCTCTTTAATTGAACATTATTCACAACAATATCCATAGGCAAACACATGAAACAAAACTGCATGTAAAGTAAGTGCTAGCAATATCCATGTAAGTGTTCATAGAGGTGCTGTTTTTAACAGAAAAAAAAAATGGAAATAGATAGCTGCCCATTGTATGGAAACCATGGAAGAGTCTTCCAAGAGAAGAAGAAGGAGTCAAGTGGAAAATATATCCATCTATAACACTATGGACTTACTTTATATTTGTAAGACTCTTTGTTGGGCTCTTTCTTTTTCCCTTTATTTCTTCTTTTTAAAATTTTCACACACATATGATATAACTTAATCATAATTAGTTCCACTCCCACTATCCAGCTGCCCCACAGTATTATCTCCCAAATTCATGTTCTCTCTCTCTCTCTCTCTCTCT
The DNA here is from genome assembly GCA_019843965.1 of Rhynchomys soricoides. NCBI lineage: Eukaryota > Metazoa > Chordata > Mammalia > Rodentia > Muridae > Rhynchomys > Rhynchomys soricoides. Next base: position 3,258,542 of record JADRCH010000180.1, on the reverse strand, counting down.
CTCTCTCTCTCTCTCTCTCACACACACACACACACACACACATCCCATTAAGTCCATTAGTGTGCTGCTGTCCACATGCTTATTTGTATGATGTCATGCGTGGGGATATGAACAACCTACTAATGACTACTAATGACACACACACACACCAAAAGAAAAATGACTCTCCTTTCCTTTGGCAGCCATTAACTATTATTAGTTCTTTAGCTAGGCGTGAGGAATTGGGAACCTTCCTGACTCTATGCTAGAATTTTAACTCTCTTGATCTTGTAAAGGTCGTGTGCAAGTTGAGTACTGCTGTTTTGAGTTCATGCATGCAGCAGCTATATCTCATCCAGAGGCCAGTCTTCACTACATCCCTCACCATTCTCTGGCTCTTATACTCATCCCTTCTCTTTTCCCATGTTTCCTGACCTTTTGGAAGGGAAGGGTAATATAGATGTGCTGAGCATTTAAATGTAAATAATAATACCACATTTTCCCGAGAATGAAGATATACTATGTTAAAAATCTATTACAAATGGGAACCGTAAAGTGCTACTGTAACTAGCAAGGGCTAGCTATTTTTCTTCTGTGATCTCTATGACTTCACTACTGTACAAGAATAATGTTGAGACATCACAGGAAAGGGGACAATATATCCTGAAGCACACAGATTTGGAGTCGTATTGCAGAGATCCACACGCCTCACCTGTGTCTACATTCTGTGTGATTCCAGTTCATTAGCCCCTTTAAACCTTATAGAAGCCACTCGTGAATGCATACAGGGAGCAACCCAGGCACTTGGCATGCGGCTCTACACCCCACGGTAAGTGCTTAAGTCTGTGATAGCTGTTACATCAGCTCCAGAAAGGACTCCTCACAGACTCTGACCTTTTCTGCCATTTTCTCCTCAAGAAAGTCACAGAAACTAAGTGTGTTCATTGCAACATAGGTCATAAAAACAAAACATCCCTTCCTTTAAAGCAAAAAAATAAAACCTAAAACTTTTCTTCAATTTTCCTCACATTTCTGTGTAAGTGTCGTTCATAAGGAGATCCTTTGACCTGTCTGCTCTGATTATCATAAGTGCCATGCTTGGTCTTCTCTGTCCTTACCTACCCTTCATGTTCCCAATGTAACACACACACACACACACACACTCTCATTCCTTTTTCTCTGTTCTTCAACACTATTTTTATCTAGATTTACAATGAAAGCAGTAAATAAGCACAACATTTAGGTCATCCATTTTTATCTTGGACATCAAGACACAAATAGACACGGTTCACAAATAGAAGTTTGGGTAGAATATAGTACCCCTTAAAGTTCCTACAGGAATTTTTCTCAGACTTTCCAAGAAAGTGACACAATCCACATAGAGTAATAAAAATAATGTAAGAACAATTCTTCAAATGTAACTTAACCTAATTAGAGGAAAAAGGACTAATCAGTAATATTGGATGCCAACTTGTTGAATGATATGTTTTACATAAATCGAATGTGTTAAACTAAGCAATTTCTTATAGAGATCATAATGCAAGAACCTAGAGCCTCAAAGTAGATCTCTCATGCAAAGAGGATCAGCCAGCTCCAAATGCTGGGACAATGTCCAGATTGGCAAGCACACCTAAGTGTCTGAAGAATATACAGGGCATAAGAGCTTATAAATGAGCCAGGAAATTGGCATCAAGAGGAAAGCATGAAATAGAGGAAGTTCATTTAGTATGAACTAGCAGAGGGCTGCCAAGGAAGCCAGAAACAAAAGAGTGCCCAGATTCTCAAAGGTGCCGTCAAAAACATAAGCCATGCTGATGGAGCCTCCAGTGGTATCTAAGAGGGAGAAGGAATGTCCAGGACAGGGTTTGATCTCAAGTGCTGAGTCAGGAAATGAAACTGAGGTACTAAGACCTGGAGTATTTGAGAGATGCTGAATCCAAGGATAAAGATGCACATTTCTAACCATGATGAGGTCAAACAAGCTAGACCAATAGTGTCGTTGTCATCCTAAAACTTGTAAAATAAGTAGAAACAACTCTTATTTCACCAAATCCCATAACCATCATTACAAAAGAACAGAAAGTTCTATAGATTTATTGTGTTTCTTTCTTAAGTTTTATTTCCTCTCACCTCTCTCTCTCTCTCTCTCTCTCTCTGTCTCTGTGTGTGTGTGTATGTGTGGTATGTGTGTGTGCACCATAATAAACCCTTTGATGTCTAGTTTAGAAACTAATAAACTTAAATTAAAAAGAAATCAGAATCAGACCACTTCCTATTTTCCCCATATTTTCATTAGTGTGTAATCTTAAACTATGAGAACAATTCTGAATTCTTTCTCATTTCTGGAATATAGAGACTCTTGGCATTTCACTTTCTCCCTAAAGAACATTACTTTTTCCATTTATTTATTTATCATCCTGATTACAGTCCCCCTCACAGACTCCTTCCATTACTCATTCTGCTTCTCAGAGAAGGGGAACCCTTCCTTATGGGTTCCAACCCACTTTGGCCCATCAAGCCACTGCAGACTAAGTGCATCCTCTCCCACTGAGGCCCAACAAATTAGCAAAGCTAGGGGGGAGGGGATCTAAAGGTTGGCAACAAAGTCAAAGACAGCCTTCATGCAATTGTTAGGACTCCACATGAAGACCAAGCTGCACATCTACTACAAATGTTTAGAGGGCCTAGGTCCTGTCCCTGCAATGCTCTTTGGTTGGAGAGAACACTACTTTTTTCAAGTCTTTTCCATTTCTCTGGGAGTAACAGCTTCTAAGGATATCCTAAAATATGGAATCTTGATTTTTAAAATGGAATATAAAGGCTATTTGCATATCTAGCATATCACTGTAATAGAATGCCTACCATTAAGTGGCACATACCCACTTACAAATATGTATCACACCCATGACCTAATTCATTTAGGGGAAGAATCTCCATGTAGCCACCCTTCAACGTCAAGGATTCTGCTCTTGTGAACACTCATAAAATGGAAATGAGTAGTTCGTAAACCAACATTTGTGCTCTGCTGTGGCTGCCTATTATTTACGAGAGCAATAACCACTGACATCTTGGATCCCCAGACTACAAACCTGCAACAAGCAGCAACAACTGGCAAATGTCCTGTCTTCATAGTCGATGTCAGCATGTTCTAATAGGCAAGCGATCTTCAGCTAAGTAAGTATTTATGAGCAAATACTCTGGAATGCTCCAGAGCCTAATAATTAACAGCTATGTACTACAATTAAATTTTATTAGTGCTTTAGATATTCGGGTAAGATATTATCTCTTGTGTATGTCAAATTCATATTTCATGTCAAACCTCAAAGCAGCAATAAGAGCATGAATTTTGATTTTTGTTTTCATTTTCATTTTCTTAATTCCACCCTTCTGCCATCTGGATCTCAAACTGCAAATTTCACAGACCACACAAAGGACCATGGGGAAAAGGCTGGCAAATGCATCCAAGGCGTTCCCCAGGCATTCAGCAGCCCTTAGAGAGCACCAATAGGGACAAACTAAATTAAGGTGCTGACATGAGGTCTCAGCAGTCCTAATTCACATGCACGGCCCCTTGTGGCCATGCTATTTCATTCAACAGATGTTAATTGAATGTCCACTATGCACGTGGTACTGTTCAAGGGTTTATAAAATTAAGATATCACAACATTTGTTTTTCTTGGCATCCTTTTTAACTTTATAGTTTTAGAAATTAATAAATCTAAGACTATCCAGATCCAGGAGATTCTAACTCTGAAGATGATATTGAATTATATAAACAAACCAAAATTATCACAAGGCAATAAATGCTAAATAAAAGAGGGAAATACCATTAACACTTGCTGGAAGTGAATGCTTAGAACTTCAGCTTTAAGAGTTCCACAGCACTGGTTCTTGAACACCAATGTGAGTCAGAGTTTGTTACAAACAGATCTACCACCAAAGTTGACTGGGGGACAGCCCCAAATTTAATCTTTCCTAATTTTATACATAAAGCCATTGGTTTATAAACCAATCTTGTGACTCCATGTTCTATAGAAAGCCCTCAACATTACTGCATGAGAAAACAAACAAACACAATGGAAGCAGTGGCCCTAGAAAGTTAATCTACAGAGAATGGACCAGACCAACAGGATGGAAGTAGATAATACTTACAGCTGGCCTCACGTCACATGTCATGTGATGGGCCATAAGACTGCAATGCCAAAAAAGAATGGACTTGAGTAAGAATGACTACTTATTTGTAGAGTGGCTTGTAGAGGTCCTTGATGCACAGAATGCAGATTAGATGAAGGTTATTTAGTGCGATCCTTTCTAACTTCTTGCAGGGGTGACAAAGATTGCCACTGAAAACCAACTCCAGCCCTGGCATGGAGCTGTCCAGTCTGCCCAAGACTGAGATCTTTAGAGCCTCCAATCACACTTCTGAAGTTTCTCATAGTATCTGAAATTCCAACTACTTGGTACCTACCTCTTCAGTAGACATACTAGCTCCATAAAGCATGCTAATGTCGGTGTGTACTATCCTGCCCCTCAGAAACACTGCCTCCTCCTGTCACAAGCAAGGGACAAAAGTAATTTTTCTCCTAAGACTCCAGTTGTGGCAACCTAACCCTAATGCTCTCTTTCTGAATGAGTCATTTGGCCCCACTCACTCCAGCCACTTTTACTGCTTGGAGAGAAATGTTATAAGCCTGTCTAGAAGCTGGAGGGTATTGGGTGGTTTCCAAGCCAACTATTCCAACTTCCCTTCAAAGGACTCGCCTTGCTTCACTGTTTTAGGCCAGCCAGGCGAGGCTTCTTAGCATCCAGTCCAGAGGACCCACCTCTTTCCCTGTCCTTCCCAGGACAAATATCCCAACAACGTCAGCTTCATAACCCCTGCCTTTTCTTCCCCCCACACTCACAAGCCATTTCTAACCTTGGTCATAAACTCACCAAGTGCCCTCCAGCCCTAACAACCACAGAGAGCATCTTGTGCCTGTGGGTCCTAGTCCCTCTTTGCTGTGTTCCCTCTCATTCATTCTGTATGTCAAAGGCCTTGTCTTCATGTCCTGTGGATTTGGGGCCTCCTGACTTGTGGCATTTGTCATTTTGTCAGCCATCCTTTCTCAAGCATTCTAGAGTGAATTAATGACAATTTGTAATTAACCTAACACCCCCCTTTTAAAAAGGAGACAAGACAGAAAGATTTATCAATGCTTTTCACTATTTATTGCTCCAAATATAAAGCTTCCACATTTAATAGCAGTGGGAGATTCCAGTCATATGACATGCCCTCCTGCAGGAGTCAATCCCCAGTCTGCCCCTACAAAGGATATACAGTCCATTTTTGCCCAGATGTCTTAGAGTATCTCTGTCTTCTATCCATAACTGCTACCAGAAAGAACTGAAGGGTCTGCTGTTGAAAACCCTAGGCAGAAGGCTGAAGGTCCTTGATTGCCTGTTCTGCTGAAACTGTCTGGCAGTATTTGGGCTACAAAAACAAATTGATTTAAAATAAATGAATAAATGTGGCTCCTAGAAACACAAACATTTTAGTCTAGGGCTCAGTTACCAGTCCCTGACTTTCTCTGTTTAAACAAAAGATGAGAAAAATAATGGAAATGTGAAAATCTTACATACTACTTCCAAAGAAACTAAGAGTGTTTTAGCTTAATGAATGTTTATATGGATGTGAAAGAGCCTTGTAAGAATTTACTTTTTATAAAGAAAATTATGTACACCTGTTGCATTCTGTTTGTTGGCCCAGACAGAAAGGCTTTCTGAAGAATTTTGTCGTAGTGTAATCTAATCTCCCTTCATTGTTTCCCCAGGTGCCTTTCCCTTGTTGTAATCTGCCATTAACAAGACTCCCACACGTCAGAAGGAATGAAGGAGGAGAATGAGAAGGTCCTTCCCCACCTCCCTGCCCAGCTACTAACAAAAAACTTAGTCATGAAATGTTTCTGCAGACTTCCATCTCTCCAGTGCCAAAGAGACTCTGTCATGGTCTCAGCTTTTCGTTGTTGCTGTTGTTTATAAATGTAATGAATACCCATTCTAAAATAATTTAAAGTAAGAAAACACTTTGTAATCTCAGTACCCAGTGCTAATCACATTTATTATTTTCATCTACCCCTCTGTCTTACTTACCTTTGTGTTCCTGTGAAGAAGAACCAAGACCACAGCACCTGTTACACTAGGCAGCATTTAATCATGGGCTTGATTACACTTTTAGTTGTTTAGTCCATGATCATCATGGTGGGAAGCAAATAAATGTGGCACTGGAGCAGTAACTGAGAGATTTACATACATCCTTATCTGAAGACTAAAGGCAGAGACAGAAAGACTCTGGGCCTGGCATGAGATTTTGAAACCTCAAAGCCCAGGTGGGACACTTCTTCCAACAATGACACACCTCCTAATCCTTTTCAAACAATTCCAGTACTGGGGACTAAACGTTTAAACATCTGGGTTTATAGGGGCCATTCTCATTGAAACCACCACGCCCTCTTATGTTACTTTTCTGTACACTTAAGCATACAAATATCATTCATACTTACGACCCCAACACCTCTTTATGTATTCTCCTCTCATCATTAAACAAACAACATTACCTACGCAATTAAATATTATTTTTAAAATGTCAGCAAAGTTGTCTTCATACTTACAAGGAGATAATTCCTCCCATTAATCTAATTTCCAAACTTTGATGAGAGAGATAGGCATATATACTCTTATTTACTCCAAATTTTATCTTCAGAATATTCCAAAGGAATGGACAAGAAAGAGAGAAAAACATTGATAATAAAATGTCTGAAAGAAGGACAAAGTACCCTGAGAACTGTCCGTTCCTCCTTACAGAGAATGGCAGGGGGTCAGAAGGTAAGGAAGTGAAACCCATGTCTCTCACTTGTCCTAAGAGGTGGAGACTTAAGAATAGTAGACTGCATAAGACCAGCACAAGATCAAACCAGTGTGGGATGGTCATCACAGGCTGAGGAGCTATGGACCCTTGATGGCCTCTAGAGAACACACAGTCAGTTTTCTTTATGGGTTTTGCTCCTGGTAAATCACCCACAATCCAACAGATTGTTCTACATCCTTCAGTATATGAGCAACATTGATTGGACTTCAAGGATTTTGTTTTTTCTTTTGGGGGGATTTTTTTGTTTTTTGTTTTTTTAAGAAAGAAAATAAGACTGCAAAGTTGGGAGGGGAAGAAGGAGGTGGGTGGATGTGGGGATATAGTTAAAGGGAGGAGTGTGGGTAAATATTCTCAAAATGTCTTTATGAGATTCTCAAAGAATTAATAAACTAAGGATTTCTAGTAGCGTCTAGTCTGCTGACTATAGACTCATCCTGAGGGTGTTAAAATAAGGGAGTAGCATCCAATTTCAGCTCAAACCAATATTTGCACAAACAGCACCAAGCAAGCTAGTTTGGCAATTATATATCTTTTAAATTATATATCTTTTTTAAATTATATATCTTTTAAAACTGGAGAGACTGCTGGAGATACTGGTGTGAGCATTATATGATCACCTGTGTGATGTTCTTTATAAAAGCAATATTAAATAGTTCTTTTCAAAAAAATCTGTTACTCATGTGAATTCTGCAGATAAGAAACATTCCCGTATTCAGTTTTAACATATGTTTTACACATACACACACACACACAAACATAGTATATACATATCCACTCATGCCTGGAAGTAAACACAGCTTGCAGGAGTCAGTTCTCTCTACTGTGTGGTTCCACGGATCAGATTCAGGTCACAAGTTTTGAAGGCAAATGCTTTTACCCATTGAGAAATCTCATCAGCTTTAATTTGAGAATATATCTTAGGTTTTAGTAACTGTTATCTTGAATATAGATTCATCATTGTCATGGTCATAAAACCAAAACATAATTATCCCCAAAAGTTCTATGTTTTTTCTCAAACAAGCCTATCATGTGAGTGGATAGGCAGAAGACTATCTTTACCCCATTTTGATAGATAATGTTGATTGTCAACTTAACAAGATCTAGATTCACATAAGAGACACATCTCTGGGCCTATCTGTGTTTCTAGATTGAGTTAGCTGAGGTGGGAGGAGCTATTCCGAGTCTCTGTGTTACAGTCTGTGGGCTCTGGTCCTGGATTGACTTAAAGGGGAAAAGAAAACTGAGTGTTTGCACACCCCACTTCTGTTTCCCCTCTCCTTTCCTTCTGCCTGAGGTAACAGCTGCTTCATACCCTTGTCTCCATGATGTCACTTCCACAATACCCTCAAACTAAGAGCCAACATAAGCCCGTTCTTCTTTCAGCTGATGTTTGTCAGGTATTTTGTCTCAGCAATAAAACAAACAAACAAACAGACCAAAAAAGAATCTACTGAGTTTCAGAACTATTAGGTCATTTTACTATTATGGAAATGTTAAGCAACTCATATAAGGTCACAGAGTAAGTCAAAGTTTTGTTTTTGTTTTTGTTTCTGTTTTTGTTTTTGTTTTTGTTTTTGTTTTCAGAATATCTTCCTTGAGCATCATATATACAAATTGGGTTTATCTATATTCTATCCTGCTTGAAAACTTGTGTTTCATCTGACTCCATCAGAAAACACATTTTAAGTGGAAAGCTGAGGGTGACCAAGGCTATGGCAGCTATAGAAACCATATTTTGTGGCCAATGGTGGATGAAGGAGCTGGTATATTTAGCTTAGAAAACAACATCAATAAGAGTTAAGAGAGTTCTTTTAGTGCTTGAAAGGCTATCAAATGGACAGGGACACACACACAAACCTGTTCCACGTTGCTGCAAATATCAGACAGGAACATTGGACAGAACTTCAAAAGGAACAAGTCCCAACACAATGAGAGATTTGTCTTTGAATCTATTGGACTGCTCAACCATAGAGAGAGCCGACTGCAACCTGGTGAATACCTCTACATTGGGTGCTTTTAGGGACAAACTGTCAGGAATGCTATGATGACCCTTTTACTTCCTGTATCATCCCACGAGTTCCCTCTCATTTGTCTTGCATCTCCCTGAAGTGTACAGTGTACAGCGCTCAGATGCTAACTGAAAAGAAACTACTATGGAACCAGATGCTTCCAAAACATGGATCCCAGATAATAAGAAGTGCCTGGGGTAGACAGTGAGCCAAGCTGAATGGGGGAACCTTACAGGCTCACAGGAGGAGCCTGGAAAACTTTGGTATAAGGTTTGAGATGCACTTCTGTAAATACCATATCATTTCATTCTTATAACAAATGCCCCTGTAGGGCAGATGAGAATACTGAGGTTCAGAGTTACTTAGCAGTAAATTCAGAATCACATCAGTAGCTCAGACAAGGACTCATGCACAGGAAGGTCTATCTGAAGTTAGCGATGTTACTCGATTGACTGACTGTGCAAGAGTGGAGTAAGAAAATAAGTACCTGGAGAACAGTTTGACTTTTAATGGAATCATTTGGTGTCCCAGCATAACGATCTAGGTATCCAGCTTCCTCGTGGGAAAATGGGGCAGTATTTACATATAATCATGAATATTCTCTCATATACAGGAAACCATGCCTGGGTCTCTTTGCACATCAATGACAATGTGTATATTGTTATTACGTCGTGTTTAGGGAATGACTAGAAGAGAAAAATGTACCTGATGGTTTAATGCATTCATCTTTAATTTTTTTTAATCCAAGTATTTTCAATCCGAATCTGTTTAAATCCACAGAATGCTGCACCCACCAATGGGAAGGTCTTAGTGTATTTATATTCATGACAGAATGTAGGCGGAGGTTTGGAATTGGCTGTACTAAGATTTAGGTAAGAGTGATACTGAGGTCACCTTTTATCTTTTGTGAATAATTATGAAAAGGGTGTACACACCAAATAAATAATTTCAATGTGATTCCAAAGAGAACAACATTCTAATGCACTTAGCAGAAGCAATTTACATGCATACAATTAGTGTGCTAATTTCAGTGATCTTTAGATATTCATTAAAACAGGCCTGGCAGGTCCTGTACTTGGCAACACTCTGGTAGTCATTTCCTGCTATTACTTTATGTACTCAAAAGTAATCAGCCATCTATAATTTAAGACTTTTCAGTAATTAAATAGTCCTTTCTCTAATTATGTCCAAATTAGAGAGGCTAGTGTGTGGGTAAATATGTTTGTACTTGGTCCATGTATTCAAAGATGGTGGTTTCTCTGTATGTGACAACAAAGACCAAAGCCTTTAACTCACATTGGAGGGGGTGTCCTTAGAGTGAGCAGGCCTTTTGACTTGAAGAGTGATTCTCATTATGATGCTTTATACCCAGTCCTATAAATGTAGTAAAGTCTGGATTTGTTGCCTACAAGGACCATCTGGGTTTTGGTTGTTGTTGTTGTTTTAAGGCTTTTGCCTAAGAAATGAAACAGAACAAAGGTTCTGGCAGAGAAGAAGTTAAAGATTGTGTTTGCAGGAGTGCGTTTGCTGACATTGATCAATGGGTAATTTTGTGATCTTACGTTTATTCACACGGAGGGTTCAAAAAACAGATCGATAATGAAGCCGTGTTGAAGATGCCAAAGAAACAGTGGTTAATGGAAAATATGGAAGAGGTGCAGTCTGCCATGCTGTATGACTGCTCCTTCCTTCTGCACCCTGCAAATAAGCATGCACCACATGGACAGACAGTACTTCCTTAGAATGTCGTTGGAGCCGGGCAGAACCTCGTCAGACCTCATGCTTCAAAGATCAGCTCCTAACATCCAAGAATCAAGTTTAAATCCTCTTGTGCACAGTCTCTGGAAATAGCTTTACACCTGCATTATGCATGACTCTGACATCTTGTAACATGAGCGGAGTTCTAGAACTGATTTGCCACTTTTATTTTTTGCATTATGTTTTAATTATACCATTTCAGATAGAATCTGTACACAATATCTTGTTCCCCTTCTTCATAGTGCTCATACAATTACAATAGCAATGGTGTAACCTAGGACAATACATATAAGCAAGGATTCCTCATATCCTTGAAAGGATCTGCTTTTAAAGGATACTCTGTTAAAGCCCATACTTTGATGCATCAATCTCATCGTGAGGATTTAATACACAGCGATGAGCATTGGGCAGACCCCATCTCATTACACCTGGCAAAGGACAACAGCTAGCAATGAGCTCTGCTGAAAATACAAAATTGAGAACAACTCAACATTACAGTGTCCTGCCTTTTCTAAGATGAGAACCCTCAAATTCCAAAATCCAGGAAGGCTTAACTGGAGGAATCTTGTGAGGAAGTGCAAGGTTTTAATCATTCTTACCTTGGGTCACTCTTTTCATTTTGCAGAAACACAACCCTTTCTTCCCATTGACCCCTGTTTCTGAGAATGAATTTGCAATCTTCCTTTTGCACCCAGAAAAAAAACAAAAACAAAAAAAGCCAAAAAACCATGTAATATGAGGAAAGTTATTCTCTTCACTGCATGAGTATCTAGTCTTCTTTGTTATCTTGGAATATGTCTTCTGTTCAAATGATTTCAGCAATCAGTAAAAAGTCAGGGCCTGGACTTGAACAAATGTGCAAATAATTTTATTCCCAGGTCTCCTTGATTTTAATGGTGCAGATAAAGGCTGTCTCTATGGTACATTAAGGTTAAAATTCAATGCTTTCAATTAGCCTCTTAATTTGATCCATGAAAGCGTTAAAGAGTAAGATGGTTCTTTTTAATCACTACTAAGGTAGCTTCAACATCTATTTATAGTCAAAGGATTATCATATATATTCCACCCCATAACTGACATAGACATGACCAAGAAAAGCACATGTTTGTATAAAACAGTTTACACATGCAACATCCTGTAAAGTCACCATAGAGAACCTGCTTGTATTTCTGCCTCAGCAAAAGTATCCAACTGAGAAAGCAGACACCAAGGCTGTAATCCAGATCCTCTTTGCCACACTAAAAAGAGAGAAATGCACCACCAAGATTTCTCTTACCTAGATACCCACAGATAGATATTCACAAAAAGATACCAGACAACACAATACCTAAGACTCGCCAGAACATGCAATTAGATGTGTCTGCCTCTATTTCCTCAAAACAAAAGGGGGAAATGGAAAAACATTCAAAGATTTACATTATTTCTGTGTTTCAAGAGTCTTGCTAACATTGAAACCTAGTTAATTGTAGGAGCTACACTTTTGGAATATTGTTCTCCTATTTAAAATAATTTTATCAGTCAATAGACAATTGGAGGCTGTACTTTTGGTCAAAGTAGTTTTCTTTCCAGGTTTCTATTTTTTTTTTTTTTAATGGTCTAGTCAGAGGTAGAATCTATAGTCCATTCAGATAAAATTATGTTAAGTCATGGGGCCACTCTGGGGACGGGTGTGCTTCAGGTGCACACAGTGGAGGAGGGAACTGGATTGTGTAGCACAGTGTTCCCTAGACAGGAAAAACCTTTAGAATCACCAGGACTCCTTTCCAAGCAGAGATTGAAGGAGCCAGTCTGCCATCAATGATTCAACAGAATTACCAAAACTTTGAATATCTAACAAGTTTCCATGTAGTGCTGATGATGATGCTCATCCAGGGTCAAAAAGTGGAAAAGTCTGAACCTCAAAGGATCTACCCTTTCTAAAAACTGAAGAGTCATTATGCTGCAAGCACATCGAGAGTATTGACTAAAGAGCACAACAGAAGGGAAGAAACAGCTTGCACTAAAGATTAAATATCAGAAGCGGGGATCAGTGTGAGACCGGACAAGGTTTGGTGGAAGATTCTCTGGGTAATACGACCATCTCAGGGAGACGTGCTGATGGACCTGCCAGAACAAAGAAGCAGGGTTGGCAGCTTGCCCTACGGGTTGCATATTTATTTTTGCCCCTATGCTAATTTTTTTCAGATATGTATAATCACATTGAAGCACTACTCATCTCTTATGGAATCCTGCCCACGGTGTGAAAAAAATATTCCAATAAAATGTTTTAATAGAGTCTCTCCAGTTTCCAATTAGAGGAACATAGTTAATTTGTGAGTTTCATCCATTAAAAAAAAAAAAAATTCTTTGTGTAGTAACACGTCACAGAAAATCTTAAAATAAACTTCCGTTTGTTATAATTCATAGCACAGTGTATGAGAGCCCCTTTCCTCCTCCTCACACATATTGCCCAAGGAATAGTCTATTTAAAATGACTTTATCTTGTCGGCACGTGTCAGCCAGTATAGTGTGAAAGGCATCCATTCTAGCCTGTGTGCAGCACTTCATAATCAATACGGCCACTGTGCCACCAGAGTGTTTAACATAAGCCAGCTCCATCTATGCAAACTGGATGAACACTGGCCAAAGGTCATTTGTCCACAGTACATGCAGCCTAGGCCTCTCTCTCTCTCTCTCTCTCTCTCTCTCTCTCTCTCTCTCTCTCTCTTCTTTCTCCCTGCTTCCATCTGCTCTTTCTATGCTTCTAATTTTTGTTCTTAAAAGAATCTCAATTCTCCCACTTTATCTGTCACATAAAGAGAGAATTTAAATGAAGCAATCTGTTTTCTGAATGGTGGAAGAGGAGACTCATAGTATTTAATTAGAGTTCATTTGAAAGAGTTATCTTAGTGTTCTGGACCAAGTCCCTGAAGGGAAATCATGATGCAAATGTTTGATGTCTTTCTCTCAAGTGGGTACCTCACCTTTGTAGTTTAGTTCTGTTGGAGGTGGGAGGTACGGGGGGGGGGGGGGTCAGACAGGTGAGTTTGTCTTGATTCCCATGGAGGCAGCGTTGTCTCAACAGTTTGATCCTAGTTTTGGAAATCAGGTTTTTCTGGCTCTGAGCTACTGACAGGTCTGTCTCTGCCTTTAAGGACAGTCTTGCTCAGAAAGCTGTTCCCTTTGATGTGGATGTCAGGCTAACATAGCTATCACTGGAACTAGTCCATTATCCTCCCTTTCTGAAGGGGATCCATGGAAGGAAGTTGTCTCACTTTCATGTGATCACGGGAAATGAGAATCTCCAAAGGCTTTTTTTGTTTTGTTTTAATGGAATCAGCTACTAAATTTTTTTAATTGAAAAGGAGTAATTGTGAACCTAAAAGAGTAATGTGAAAAAGACCCAAAATTCTATACATAAAATAAAAAAGACATACAGGAAAGTGAGGGACAGTATCTTTTCTTCATATAACATGTCAAAGCCAGAAGAGTAATTGACAGGATTGTAAAAGAATCCTATCTGCCTCCTTACCTCAAATTTTCTACTCAAGGGACATTTTTAGCTCCTCAATTCCAAAATGATGACAATAATAAGAATAAAAATAACAATTCACAGGGCTGGCTGCTGAAGCAGAACCTCACATATTCTAAGGAGAGACAACGTACTGTTAAAACCTGCCAATCAATTCTCCCCACCCCCTTCTTCTTGTAGAAATGTTAATTGGCTGCGGAAAAAACAATTTTTAATTAAATAAGTAGGAGATAAATAGGTATCCATTATTCTGGTACAGAAGAAGTACAGGGGCTTCCTTTCTGTTCTCACACCCACCCCCAGTGAAGACGCTGATCCATTTTGCTTTCCATCTGCTGCAGAGCTCCAGGATGCAGAGATGGGCACAGGCAGGTTTCTCAGGCGATTTCTAAGAAAAAGACCTGGCACTTGGAGGGAGTCTTAACTCTTGCTCCCTCTGAAATTGCTGGTTATTCAAACACCTCCAGAGGACTAAGAATGTGTCTGGGGTTGGCTGGAAGTTTAGGATCCCATGGATTACTCTGAGAGAAAAGTTACCACAAAGACAAAATTCTACAACAGAGATGGAAGCTCCAGACTAGACATGGATTATCTTCCACAGTAATTACTTAAGAGAAAACTTGCCGAAACCAGCCACCCTGTCCTTGGGGGTTTTCCATAGAGTCAGGTAAGCTGTGTGGGTATATGAGTGCATACCTAAGGGCTATTTGATGTTAATGATCATTTGGTCTGCTGACATTGGATGACCATGACCTTGGATGATCTTCTTTGTCATGAATTTCATTGGGGCAGAATAGAAAAACACCACCCCATAATCTCAGCATTCAGGATGATTTGGTGAGGTCAAAGGCTATAGCCAGCCAAACAATTGATTTCCCTTTGACAGAATTTGATGACAATTCCTACTAACAGCAAGATCTAAATAGCCTATGGGTTACTAGGTTGTACCAGGATACAGATATTTTTGGAAGGCCAAGATGGCTGCTCCAGAACATACCAAATTGAATACAAATGAGATATGGTCTTATATGTTTTCCCTAGGGTTCATAAATGCTAGTAAATCTGTGCAAGTGTCATATGTCAGTTAAATTTTGCTTAAACATATTTTATGTAAGACACCATGACAATCAATTTATATATTATCTCACCTAATCGTTAATCTGTTTTATTGTGCAAAAAAATGATTTCAACAAAAGATCACCAAGATATTAAGTCGAGGGCAAGGATTCAAACGATGGCCAGTGTAACAACAATCTTCTAGAAAGTTAGTATTAACAATCTCAAATTCCAAATACTATTATGAAATAAAGATTAGCTGAGAGTCTGTTCACTTAACGTAAGAAGTTAGCTAAATAATATGTTAAAACCACCAACAAAGGGATAGTATTGATTTGTTAAAGGAAAAACCATGAAGTTACTCATAAAACTTACATTTTCAGAGGATTATTTCTAGCAAATTCTTAGGGCAATCAATGATTTTGTCAATATGTTTAATAGTTTACCTTGCTACACACTTTATTTTGTGTAGCTTACAGTAATTACTCTCAATAGCTGGCCTTACAGGCCTTGAGATTTAATAGAATTTAAGTTTATCTTGCCAATGTGAAAAGGTTTATTTATAAAAAATAAATAAATAAAATGAACAATTTTTAAATGCTGGCACTAATACATGTTTTGAAAATGTGTTCCTCTTTATTTCCCACTTCTGTCATTGGCCTAACATGCTCCCCTTAAACCAATGAAGACCCTGAGGCTATTTCTCTATTTCCTTCTTCTTTCATCTTTGCAGCCAGTGAATCACTAAGGCCTGTCACCCTTCACTACCTAGTTAATTATCTCATATCCAAAGGAGCTTTGCCTTCTAGACTATCTACCAGCATAAATTCTATCAATGGCCATCTCTATTCAATATTCCAAAGCTATAATTCACCCTTCTTATTTCCTTCCCTTTGACAGCCTTCCCACACAACCATAAAAATGGGTCCCCTAAATATTACTTTTTATATGACAGTTTTAATGGTGTTCTTTGGTAATTCAAAAAATATAAATGGTTAATTTACGATGGGATGAGGCCTCAATAAACCTGTATATTTAAGGGATTACATATTGAATGTATTTAACCTACCAAACATAGCGGTTTAATCTGGCCTATCTTAAACATGCTTACACATGTACAGTCATCTGAAAAAGTCATGCAAAATCATCTCACATTGTCTAATACCCATCCTATTTTATAAGAAAGCAATGAATACCTTGTGTGTGTGTCTGTGTGTGTGTGTGTGTATGCCTGGGTGGGTGCATGAGCGCATGCACATGTGTTTGAGAGAGAAGGGGAGGGAAGTTTATAGATATGAAGTAATATAAATATTTCTCTGCAAATATAAAAAATTCAATCCAGTACATTATAGGGCATTGATTGTTTACCCTTGTGGCTGTGTGGCTTACTGAGAGCTACTACTTTGAGGCTCTTGAGCATCACCAGATAACAAAACCCTACATAGTAACTGTGGTCTAGTCCCTGATGATGGATTGATTCCATTTTCCAATTTATGAAGGTGCAGCAGTATTCACACTCAGAAGAAACTAGACTTGAGTTTGGTGTGTTCTTGACAAGCCTCTGTGCAATAGGCACGTCCATGAGGCTGGGCCACAGGATTAAGCTCTCAGGCAACCAAGTGTGAACAACTGTGACTCATCCCCCTAATATGTCACCAGTGTCTTTTTCAGATACAGGCATTTAACACGTTACCTGAGACTCTGGAATATTCCTTATAAAATTGGCTTTATGTTACAGGACTTTGCCCAGCTACCAGCTAACATATTCTAAGCATGCTTAAGGAAATCTAAGCTATAATGATCAGTAAATTAAATCGATAGACTACATTTTCCATTTGCAATATGTTCAATCTTTGATGTGTTGATTGGGATGTAACTTACTGTTATTCAGGAATATCTCCTGTGTTCCTGAACAGTCAAAAAGTGGGCCCACTAAAATCAATAAATACAACCTAATGTTTGTTGGACTGTAACTACATCACAAGTTGAAGAACAAATACACTAAATCTCTAGCATAGTGCTCAGAAGGAGTCACAACTGAACCCACCAACATTTCCTGATTGCATTAGACTACTCTTCTCTGGAGCTTATCCCTTGCTCCAAAGACAATGGTTTATTCATGGTCACCTCAAAACACAGTCTGGTTTTCCCTGTCTCCAAACCTTTAGTTCATTTCTCTAACACCAGTGTGCCTTCTCTCTGGATATCTGTTTATACTAACTTGTCAAACATTTTTCAAAGTTCAAGTTAGATTGTATCTTGTACAGTAAACTACCAAGGGATTCTCCAGTAAAAGATGCAGGCAGTTATAAAGGTCCAGTATTTGTAACACATGTTTAACACAAAATTATTTAGTGAAATTTATGTAGGTACATGTGAATATACACACATATATTTGTATAGTGAGAAAATAATTGTAGCTACGTGAGAGTATATATATCCCTTGTGACACCCCTTGTTAAGTATATGTTTATAATGACCAAACTATGAATATTTAATATCGTATGTAAGTATACTATATAGAACTACTCATATTTATGACTCAAAGTTTTAATTACCCTATTTGGGGAAATTTAGAAAATGTGGTAAAATGGATTGATTACAGCTGATTGCTAGTATTCAGGTTAGTTTTACTTTCTATTTTGATTGTTACAAAAACAAAACAGAAACAACAACAATGACAAAGACAGAAAACCAATTCTCTTCCTTCAGAGACTTAAGGTGAATTTCTGGTCTAGTGTTTAAATCAGATCTGTTCTTCCATAGACATTCTGTAATTGGCATAACCATTCCGTGTCTGTAGATGTACCAAGTGTCACCACATGACTCTGTGACTCAGGTAGATTTTACAGCTTATACCAAAAGAAAAACAAAAAAGACTCTTTGATGACCAGTGACATCCTTTAAGATGACAAATTACTTCCTTGTTATAGCTGGCATCTCCCACACCTGACCTATTAGCAAGTGGCAGTGCTAAGGGATGCTGAGAGTTGAAGCAAAGAATGAGAACAAATACCAGTCATTTCAATACTGACAGGCCCAAGGTAGCCTGGATTTTTAAATTGGCTGTTTTCACGTCTTAAGATCTTGCTGGTAAGATCAAAGCAGTATGTCTCATAGCTTTCCTTGCTTGGAGGTTTTGATGTTAGGGAGAAAGTTTGACTGGTTCATAGATGGTAGGCATTTCCATTCTCTTAAATCTTTCACCTTTCTCTGATGAGTATCACTGACATGAATTCTTCCACGTCAGCTTAGTGAGAACTATCAGGGGTTCTGCCACTGGGATTCACACTTGGGGAAATGCTTCTGATCTGAGAGCTGGCTGCTAGCCTACCTGCCTTCTAGAACTTCTGGAAAGATAATTTCGCTTGTGAAAAGAATGAATCAGGCTCAAAATTTCACCTGACAAACCAGATTGGTGTCAGCCATTTAGGCCCTCCAGAGCCTCTTATCGGGACCAAAAGGAGATAGAAGTTTTTCAATTAAAACCAAAGGCATTGGAAGGAAAGTTACAGCTCTTTTGAAACAATGTTCAATAAAACCCAAAATGTGACATCAGAATGCTTTCTTGCCTCCATTCCTTATAGAATAACCCCATTTCAATGACAGTAGCAGTCCCCAGCAGGAAGGACAGCAGGGAAGAGAGGCTATTAGGGCTGTGTAAGCCACCTTGATGAATAGATGTGAGTCTTCTGTTTTGTTTCCTCAGCAGAAGTAAAGGTATTTTGAGGGCATGAATAGAAGTATGGTTAGTGGCATGAGACACCAACACTTGACATGACCTTATTTTCATGCAGGGTGGCTTGCCTGGGCATAAGCCGTACCCCTAATGTCCATCACACAGTCCAGAATCTTTTATTTAATAGCATAATTATTTTATAAGGTAAGTAGTAATATTTCCTTCATTTTCAGATGAGAAACCTGAGTCATCATGAAATGAAGTAGCTGGTCCAGGCTAAGAGATGATCATTTGTAGTCTTGAAATTTGAACTCAAACTTCACATTCCCTGAGACTCATGGGGAACCAACCATGAGTTCTGTAGACTGTTTGTTTGCTCTGTGTGATTAGTGAGGAGAGGTTATTAGAAACAACAAGTATAGATTCCATGTTTCAAAAAGGGCCAGAATTGGTGTGACTATTTAGTACTAGCTGAGCACTCACTACAGCTACATGGTTTGGGACTCTACTCTGTAAAACAACGCAGAGAACTTGCATAGTCTGTAAGGGGACAGCCTAGGACAGGCAGCTTGCCATCCAGACATGCAGGTTAAGGCAGCTGTGACTATACTGTCTCCGAGACTTCATGGTAGATGTTCCCAAAGGTTAGATGACATGTTTGGGGAGATCAGATCTCTTTGATGTTGACAGAGACAGAGGGGGATAGAGTCCTTTCTAAATGTTGGGAATTGGGAAGGCTCAATTATTGATACTTCCCTGGGCTAGATTTGGAAGCTTTGAGTCTTCCTGATTTTTTCCGGGCATCAGTTTCTCTTATTATAAAATGAAGGAGCTGGAGTAACTTAGCTGTCGACATTTCTTCTAAATTAGGAAAGACACTGAGAAAATTGAAAACACACCTTTTATATCATTACTATATTTTATTTGGAGAAAGAAAGTGTGAGCGATCCCAGGATTAGAGAGTTAGAGGTGAAGGATCTTCTCCAGGTTTTCAAAGAATTAGATTGAACCTTTCCTCGTTGTGTTAAAACATCCCACTGATATTTTAAGGGCCCAACATAAGAAACAGGCTCTTCTCAGGATTCAGTGTGTGAAAGGAATGACATGCCAAATCCCACAAGGCTCTGAAAGTGACTCTGTCAGCTGACATTTGGGGACACACTCATTGACCTTATACACACTGAAACATCAAGATCAGTCTCCTTTAGAGGAAAGTGAAACTTAATCCCTTAGAAGGTTTGAAAAGAAGCAGGACAAAGAAAGCCTTGTTCCTAGAATGTCCTGTATTGTGAAAACAGCAGCCAGTGCAGAGGACCTGGTGGGAATCCCCAAGGGGGACTGGGAAAGAATACCCTGACCTTGAACTTTTTTATTCCTGTGAATTTCTGTATCTCAAATTTTCTGCAACAAGCAGCAGGTCTCGGAGGAATGGGAAATTGAAATACAACAGGTGCTTTGGCTGGCTCTGTTCAGCAGATGCAGGAGACAAGTGTTCTGTCACCAAGATCATCCAGCTCGCCTGCAAGTGAAGTTCTCACTCTCTCTCTGTCTCTCTCTATCTCTCTCTCTGTCTCTCTCTGTCTGTCTCTCTCTCTGCCTGTCTCTTTCTCTGTCTCTCTCTCTCTCTCTCTCTCTCTCTCTCTCTCTCTCTCTCTCTCT
>JADRCH010000180.1:3216263-3237974 GCA_019843965.1 Rhynchomys soricoides | reverse complement strand
CTCTCTCTCTCTCTCTCTCTCTCTCTCTCTCTCTCTCTCTCTCTCTCACGCGCGCACACACACACACACACACACACTTTTTCCTGCTCAAGATTTTGATAAGGAACTATGAAGCATGGTGAGCAAGGTGGCTCTATACCCTGTGCAGTGCCTAGAATTCCCATAAAGTAAGGCCCAAGAGAAAAAGTTCATTTGTGGTTTCACTTCATTAGTGCCCTAACAGTGTGTCCAATTAAGCTCTACCTGTAGGCAGGCACGCACTGAAAGCAAAACAAGAAACCGAGGCATCCTGCAATGTGGTAACCACACAAGAACATGCCCATGCAGAAATAATTCAGTCATCCTGCCTTAATATAAACAAAACCCAACACACCACCTGAGAAAGAACAAAACTGGATATAATGACAGTATTACAGGGTTAGCATCACATAGACTTTCATAGCATCTGATCTTACAAAATGTCTAAAGATGATTCTAAGTAAGGAAAACGGACAGAAGGGAAATAAATCGTATGACCTCTGCTTCATTAAATACCCTCTTGTTTTATAGAATTTTTAGTAAGAATTGGGCATGGTAAGAATGAGAATGGCAATTCTTCCCTTCAAAGTACTTTCAGTTTACTAAACAAAATGAGCACATAAACATCCAAGTAAAACAGAGCAGAGTGCAGGAACTAAACAAGAGGCTAACACATGCACAAAAGAGCTGTGTGAAATGACAACTTCCAAGGACAGAAGATGCTTCAACTAGCAGCAGAAAGGGAAGGAGCAGGCTTTTTCTGAACTATTTTGCCTTTTTAAAGAAAAGGTTTAATCTTACTTATGCATACGTGAGAGGAAGATGCTCACTTGAGTGCTGATGACAACACAGACCAGAAGCATGGAATCCCCTAAAGCTGGAGTTACAAACAACTATGAGCTGCCTGATATGTGTGCTGGGGACCAACCTCGGGTCCTCTACAAAAGCAACATGAGTTGTTAACTGCTGAACCACCTCTTTGGCCTCTTTTGACTATTTTTTATTATTACAATTTATAGACAAGGATATTAAAGCACAAAGAGATTAAATCACGTACCCATGAAGTCCAAGCTGAATGAGACAGAAATCCCCTTCTGTCAACAATCATTAAAAAAAAAATCCTGCTGTCTTATATTATCATCCGGACTCAATATTCACTGTATGACTAAACTGTTATTGTTTTCTAGTAATCACTCGAGAAGTGAATGAAACGTTTGAAAGTATAATATATGACTTGGATAAAATCGAGGAGGAAGGTGAGACTGGGAAAATGGAGTTTACAGACGCATACTCACAGATTATCCTAAAGTCATTGTTCTTATGTAGTCTTGAAGGACTTTGAAATTCTATCACTGGCCCATGCAGAACTATTTCAAGGCTTTGAAAATGGGGTTAGAAACTGGAGCAGAGGCTATTCCAAAAGCTGTTGCCCGGGATATGTTCTTCTAGCTGGGATGCCTTGACTGGCCTCAGTGGAAGAAGACATGCCTAAACTCACAAAGACTGGATGTACCAGGTTGGGGGAATACTCGGGGGGGCACCACCAACTCAGAGGAGAAGGGGAGGTAGGGAGGACTTCGGGAGGGGGAACAATAATAATAATAATATTTTAAAAATGGGATTAGAATAATAAGATTATTTGACAAAATTTGCACAAAAATTCATAAAAATAAATCTCTTTGATTGCTAACAGTAATTCAACTTCCCCTTTCTCAAATTTAGCCTCATCCTAAGCTTTGCTACCATTTTGATTTATGGGTCTATTTATTCTTATGCTGTGATTCCAAAACATGTGTTGGTGTTCCTGACTTATAGTCAGTTACAGCATGAAGATTGCTCCACAATATCTATACTACATGACAAACCTTTAAATAACCAAATTATTTAGGAATTTTATTCTTTCTCAGTGTCATAAGTTTTATTCAGGCTAAAAATGGCTGTATTTTTTCCTTAGGATTGTGTCACTGGATCCAAAATACGGATATTCCTTTATCTTTATAGAATATCAGATTTAAAAGTGTTATCTACATTTTCCTATAAAATTGAGACAAATAACAATTTTACAAGGTTGTAATTGACCCAGTAAATAAAAGACAGAAATACAAAGTCTCTTAAGATTGTTTATATTTAAAATGTACCAAATTCTATTCTGAAACTACAGTGACTGATAAAGCTGTGTATTTACTAATAAATAGAAACCCTGTGTAAGGAGATACCTGGCTAAAACTGGTTCACTTTGTTCTAATCAGACTGATATATCAAGTCTCTCAATGTCCTTGTTCCGTAAGAGACTCAGCCATTCCCAAGGTTTGCGTTGCAGCCTATGGGGCCCACCAACCTTAAATAAAGCAGACTGCTTTGAACCTATGAAAATGACAACTCTCTCTGATGACAAACCATAACAAAAATATAACCTATTAAAGAATTTTCTCTCAAAACTACATTCCTCAGAAGTGAAAAATAACAAACAACTTTGAAAATCACTTAAAATAGCTTTGCATCTCAAGAATCCAAAAATTCAATGATAGCAAATCTGCCAAAGCCCCAGCTTTCTAAAAGAATAAGACCAAACATAAAAGTTCATTCAGCATTACCAAAGCAACCTTTACCCTGTTCCACCCTGGTGCTACTTCACCTTCAAGTAAGGTTAAAAAATGGAATATAATATCCCACTAGGTCTGAGTATCATTTCTTTGTTTTGATGACATTACATTTAAATTATTTTAATTAAATTTGTTCATTGGAAATTTCACACATCTATATAATGCACTCGGGTCTCCCTCATCCCCTTGACAACTCCTCCAACCCCTTTCCCGTATCATGTCTTCTTTCTTTGTTTAGTTAGCTATTGAGTGTATTAACTAGGACTGTTTAAGTAACTGTGGGCTTACACCTGTCTCTCAGAGATCTGTAGGCTCACCAGTTGGTACATAAATGAGGATATTCACTCTCCCCCACCACAGAATCCACCAGTAAGCAAAAGTTTATCAGGGGGGAAGGACAACGTGATCCCTGCCCCCAAACATTCACAACAGATTGTCAACAAGACCAATTTCCTGCTGGCTCAATGCAGATGAGCATAGTTGCTTTGAGCTCAGGACAGTTTCGTGCCCTGAAAGTAGCATTGCACAGCCCCTCTCTCCATCTTCTGACTCTTACTCTTCTTTCTGCCCCTCTTCCTCACTCATCCCAGATCCTTAGAAATAAAGCTGTAAATTTATTATTTAAGAATTAACATTCAACTATTATTCACTCTCAGCACCTTGAGCAGTCAGGAGTTTCTTTCTTCATCTACCAATCACTGGAAAGAGAGACAGCTCTGACCTAGGCAGACTGAATTATTCGTTCTAAGCCAGCTCCTCCTGCCAGGCTGCTTGTACAGTGTGCACATCTTGAGAATCATTTCTAAGGAAAGTCTTCTTAGCTGCTAAGGTCCATTCATGCTAAGATCCCTCATCTGCTCCTATAATCCCTGCACACAATTCAAAATCTCAGTTTACTGACTCAGTCCCATTGTCTGGATTACTATATGTCATTCAGAACAAGGAGCATGGCTTATTATTAATTTTGTGTTCCTTATGTGGGTATTTGGGACAAAGAGCCTGCTCAGTAGGTGTTCATTGAATGAGTAAATAAGAAGGAAACAATATCTATTCAGGAAATAATAAATTCATTCTGTGTACTTCTGCAAAATTACATCTTTGGACATTTCTATTTACTCCCTACCCTAAATATTCATTTACAAATGAAATCTTATTTTGTCTTCTTTGAAAAATCTGGCACATAGATTTTGATTTTCAGCATTATGATATATATTGTCTTAGTGCTATGAACAGACACCATGACCAATGCAACTCTTAGATATTTAATTTGGGCTGGCTTACAAGTTCAGAGGTTCAGCCCAGTATCACTAAGGTAGGAGCATGGCAGCATCCAGGCAGACAAGAGGCTGGAGGAGCTGAGAGTCCCATCTCTTGTTCTGAAGGCAGCTAGGAGAAGACTAGCTTCCAGGCAGCTAGGATGAGGGTCTTAAAGCCCACTCCCACAGCGACACACTTCCTTCAATGAAGCTATACTTCCTCCAACAAGGCCACACCTACTCCAACAAGGCCACACTTCCAAATAGTGCCACTCCTTAGGGTGAGCATATACAAACCATCATGTGTGTGTGTGTGTGTGTGTGTGTGTGTGTGTGTGTATTGTGTGTGTGTATGTATTGTGTATGTATGTATGCATGTATGTATACCTAATGTACTAAAAAACAATGGCAAACTTTTATGAACATGGCAATGAATTTATAATCTGAAATTCGGTGATTGTGTTCCACTGTGACTGGGGTGTATAACTCTTTCTTCAGGCAAAGTGTTGTCAATAGGCAGCTTCCAGAAGTAATGAATGTTTGCAGTCATAATTTCATGGGTTGACTGAAGCTTAATAGCCTTTATTTCTAATTTAGTTTGTGATATGTTCCAGTCGAAGTAGTCTCAAATGAAATATCGTCTATCACAGTACTGTTTAACCCGCTATGATTTTGTTAACCATCCAATGCTGTTTGTTTGAGTTTATGTGCCTCACTGTGGCAGACAGTACAAGCCAACTTCATTCTTCTTGCTGCTTCTGGCTCAGGTTTTCTCAGTCATCAGTACACAGGAGAAGTTTGTCCATCGAGCCACGCTTGCTTCATCCGTCATAGACAACCCTCACCCATCCATATGGAAATATCACCACCAGCAAGGAGTAGAAGAAACAAAAAGTGATACACTCCAGATTTGCTTTTCCTGGTTATTATCCAAAGAGAAAATTAGGGCAAATACTAAGATTCACAAATTAAACCCTTGCTGTCTATAACTGTGGAGAAATCAGACAACTTAGAGGCAGAGGATTACTGGGTTAATGTCAAACTCCCACATGTACAAAGGCTACTAAGCAACTTGGGAACCACAAAGTATATAGTCAGCATTCTGGGAGAGGAAGAAATGAGTCACCCTGAAGCACTATGCTGCTGCAGGGTGATCTAGAGAACATTCCTGCAAATGCTTCCTAGTCAGGGGCTCACATCAGGCTAAAGTGATAGTTTGCTTTCTTGCTTTGGAGACAGGATCTAAATATTCATCTCACACTGGCCTCAAGCTCTTGATTTGCCTACTGCAGCCTCTCAAATGCTGAGGTTGTAAGTCTGGATTCATTCTAGGGTCACTTGTACTCGCTCCCACCCCCACCCCCAAAATACACATAACTACTAGTGTTTACCAAAAACAGCAATCAAAAATCTCCCAAAATGGCTCAAACAAAGCCTTTTTTTTTAAAAAAAAAAAAAAAGTAATTATTCTCCAAGTGGTTCTGGAACACATTCTTATAACAAACTATCATCCCATTATCATCTGGATTGTGTCAAAGCAAATTAAATTAATGCAAACAAGGTTTAACACAGTTAAAAAACAGTCCATTGGCAGCCATTGTCTCTACTCCTCTTTGTAGTAGTCCCAAATACAATACTGTATAGTTTCCATGGTGCTGGTGCACAGAGAACAGAAGGCCTTACATTCACTCTGTAAGAGATAAAGCATCTAATCACCACAACTTACTCTGAAAAACCACATAGAGCCATTGTCCATAACTGCTTAGGATGATGGATATCAAAATGACAAGTGGTTGGTGGTGGGGCAAATGAGGAGGCAGAATCCCACATACACTATTGGTGGGAATGTAAATTGACCAAATATCACAAAAGTTTGGTCCACAAAATAGCCACAAAAATACAAGTACCACACAACCCAACAACCTTAGCTTGAGTATAGTTTCTCAGACAACGAAATTATCATCACAGAAAGCTATCTGTCCTTAGTAGCAGCATCCCAATATGTGAGATGTGAGATGGATAAAGTTATTGTTTTTACATATACACATGAAGCAGAATCTGAAGAAAACATGCTATGTGAGACAACACAGATAAGTCTAAAGAGAATTTAGGCTAAGTGAACTAAGCCAGACAGAAAGGTAAATAATACATGATCTCAGTAATACATAGTCTAAAAAAGAGACAATTTTATAGGAGTAGATGATAAACAATGGTTGCCAAGGATCAGGACATCGGAAGTACAGGGTACTGTGTTTTTAAAGGGAAGTACAAACTTTTAGTTATAAGACAACTGTTTCCAGGGATCCAACATTTAACTTGGAGTCTGCAGTTAAGAACTCTGTTAATTACATGACACTGGCTAAAAGTAAATAAAAATCTTCTCTTCCTTCGCCATAGGAACAAATAAGAAGGACGTGTGGTGATGTGTATGTTATTTTGATTGTGGCAATCATTTCTCTCAGTGCTTACAGAATTGAACCATTATACCCTAAACTTTGAGTGTCTAGCGCACCATTATGCCTATGCACTCCACGTCTCTAAAATCTACACAGACTCAAAATATTTGAAGGGAAAACTGAGCCCACGTTAAACAAACAGACATTGTGTGCATGTGTCATAATTCCCTAAACAATATGGTGTGACAGCTACTTACCTGCGACCCACATTGCAGTGGCTGTGACATATAATGATGAGAGCACTTAAAATAGTAGGGGTGTGCAGGTTAAAGGCAAATTCTGTCATATTTGATATAAGGGACTTGAGTATTTTAGGAGTTTCATATTCTCAGGGGATACTACAACTAACTTCCTATAGATACTAAGGGATGACTATATGTTACTTTTATGAATTATACTTCAGAACTATACAAAGAATCACATATTTTGGACATAATTTCAACAGGAACTGATTTGCATATGTATGTTCATTTATATGAGTGTGGCTTTGAACCTGCCATGCCTCACGATCAAAAGCCTGACAATCATTAGTCCTCACCATCTATTTGATCCAGATCCACCCTCTTTTATGCTGTTTGCCATAGTATAGGTCAGGCTAATCTACTCATGAGGCTCTGAATATTCTCTTGTACATTGGAAGGACAGACATGAGTTACTCAGCCTGGCCTTTCAAACTCAGATCCTCAAGCTTGCATAGCATACACTTGATCTACAGAGTCATACCCCCAGGCCAGAAACTCACTTTTAAACCCAATGAATGAATGAATGAATGAATGAGAGTGGATGAGAGTCCTTCAGTGTTCATCTTGATTGCTCTAGAACCAGGAAGTTTCTTACTAACCTGGGGATTTAGACACTCTATTAAAGTGGTGCTATCATTTGACTAAACCCCAGCACTAGAAGGAATGTGTTGATTCCCAATGTTTCACTTCTCCAAGAGTAAAGACACCAGAACTGCTAAAAGAAAGAAAAACTTTTTTATTTAAATACGATATCTAGGATGAGGTTCAGAAAAGCAAATGCCTGGTTTCTTTGAGTCAAGATAATTAACACCTCTATAGAGAGGAAATACAGGGACAGAAACACCAAAATGTTGACCTCTTTACCAGAACAAATGATGCCCTGGATAGAAATCAAGAATGCTGCTGTGTGCTCCACAGTACTCATCATTTCCTGGCCTTCAGTCAACAGGAATAATTACAGCATGTCTGTCCCTACTGTGACCTCTGAAAGAACATGTCTTCCAAGCCCTTCCCCTACAAAGATCTCTTCTGCTCCAGGGCCATCCCACTTCCTTAGACAGGGATGGCTCTCATCCAGATCTAGGCTGTCCTGCTGGCTGCTCTTGTCTGGACCCAATAGGTCTCAGCTAGAGGTCCAGGTGGCTCACTCCTCATTCCCCAGCAAGGCTTCCACAGAATCCACCTCTTCCTGTTCTCTCTACCATTAGTGTAATCAGGCCTGGAAGGTCCTCCCTACATCCAAAATGTGGTTCAGTGGTTCATACAGATTTCGTCCCCACAGAAGACGTTGAGCCAGCAAGTGAAGACAGCTTTAAAAAACATGTGTTGCCTTAATACAATGCACAGAGACAAGGTACAATTACAGAGTGTGTTCAAGATTGGTTTTTACCTATAAAGTTTCCTGGATGTGTGTGTGTGTGTGTATGTGTGTGTATATATATATATATATATATATTATATCTGTATTTGAAACATGAATCTACTAACAGATAGATTGATGATAGATACATGGATATAGATGCATGGATAGATAGATAGATAGATAGATAGATAGATAGATATGTGGGTAGATAGTCAAACTGTGGATGAACAGATAAATAGATGAATATATAAACAGATACATAGATTGATTGATAGATAGATGATAGATAGATAGATAGATAGATAGATGATAGATAGACAGACTATGGAGGAACAGAACCTGAAAACTATATTTTAATATACAAATACAAAAAAGAGATGTAAGTGCATAGATAGACAGATATGTATCTTAAAGCTACATGTAGTTAGATAAAGACATAAAATTTCAAATTAACAATTATATGAAAATCCTGCTTAAAGAATGGGGTCATGCCCATCCATCTATAAAATAATTTAAAGGAGTTTTTGACAATTTTTTAATTTACTTTGGTTGCCACACTGTATATGACAAGCTACAAAAATTTCCAGAAAATGTGGAAAGATATGTTTGAAGCATTCTGATATGATATAAAAAGACTAAGTCAAAAGAAAAATCTAATTTGTAAGACTTTTCAGGTGGTCAAAACTGAGGGTGGATTTTTTGGTATGATGTAACTTAAAGTGTTGAGTACGTAATGTACACAAATTCACTTTGTGGGCTTAAAAGAACTCCTTAAATATTCTCCAAAATATTAAACCATTAAGAAACCGTATTAGTTTTCTGGGATTGCTGTAACAAATGACCACAATCTGAGGGGCTTGAGAAATGTATTTGTTTTGTCAAGTGTTAGAAAGGAAAAT
Source organism: Rhynchomys soricoides (assembly GCA_019843965.1). Classification (NCBI taxonomy): domain Eukaryota; kingdom Metazoa; phylum Chordata; class Mammalia; order Rodentia; family Muridae; genus Rhynchomys; species Rhynchomys soricoides. The sequence goes on along the minus strand of JADRCH010000180.1, from coordinate 3,229,137 downwards.
CTGAAACCAGGCTGCTGACAGGAAAGTGATCACATTGAAACCTCCAAGATGTGATTCTTTACTGCCTCTTCCCAGCTTCTGGTGGTTTTGCTGATCCTTCACAGTCCCCACTAACTTCAGTATCTAGCTCAGTCTGCACATAGCTCTTGTGTGCCTTCAAGTCTTTCTTTCCTTTAACATCTCCAGACACTGGCTTTGGAGTCCAATTCAATCCAATCAGATATTTTCCTGACTTGATTACATCTTGACTTGATTATATCTACACAGACACAGTCTCTATTTAAGGTCACATTCAGTGCACAGGACAGGCTGTTGCATTCATTACTTTTCTTGTTGCTATGAGCAAATGCCTGCAGCTTAAGAGAGTAGGGTTTATTTGGGGACAGACCTTCATGGTTGGAGGGAGCATGGTAGCAGATCACATTCCTCTGGCAGCCAGGAAGCAAAGGGCAGACAGGAAGTAGGACCAGGCTATCAAACCTCAAACACCTGCCTGCAGTGACTCACTTCCTTCCCCAAGTCTTTTTAAAGGTTGTTCATCCTTCCCAAACAGCATAAGCAGATGAGGACCATGTATTCAAGCACATGAACCTAGGGAGGATATTTCACATTCAAATTGCAACAAATATTCCAGTTTTATTTGTGGCGAACCCAAACTAAAAACAGGAAGCAGTTTAACTAATACAGTTTGAGAATGAAGTTTATGCCAGACCCTAAATACAAATGAAGAGATAGATCCTGGGATATGAGATATGATAAACCAGAAACTATGTGGAGCTGAGATTAGAACTATAAAAGCTATTTTAAAATGTTGCCTAAATTGAGTTACTTATGATCGTGTAAGTGGGTGCAATTAGTAGTCAAATCAAGATGATAAATATATACAATATTATTATTAAACTACCTTAGCCTTAAAAAGAATCACGAGATTAGATAGAGCCGTGAACTTGAAATATTGTCTTGCATTCTAGTTGGATTTCAAGTTGGAGACGAGAGGGATTCCTGTATTTAATGATGGATAATGATGCCTTTAGAGATGCTGGATAATTGAAAGAAATAAATTATTTATAAGCATTGAGGTGCTTCAGTTCACCTCAAACTCCCCAACTAGTTTTTACTGTGAACTTTCTCAAGCACATATAAAAAAGACAGCTGTTTTTAAGTGTGGAACTCTTTTCTTGAGTGCACACTGGTTAGACGCTCTCAGATGAACTGTTTCTGCATTGCTTTCCCTCGTGTGTTCCACTCAACAGATTTGGTAGGAATGAACCTTTACAATGTTTGTGATTCATAGGCTTTTTTTTAATGTTTCCTAAGTTAAATCTACCATTTAAATCCTTAAGGATTCAATCGGATTCCAGAGTGAGTATTTAGCTATCTATAGTCACTGAAATTCAAACACACTAATAGCATGAGAAGTTTGGAATTTGCTTTGAATTTTTACAAAAAAGAAAAAAAAAATGTGGAAAAACCTCAGCCAGCTGATAGTTTATTTTAAAAAGTAGGTCAGCTCACAGAATGAAAGGCTGTTTAATTGACTAGAAGCTTAAAAGCCAAAGTGGGTAAGCCACTGTTTGCCTTATTAGAGAATGGCCTTTTAGACATAAATCTGGATGGGTCCTAGAAAATAATAATCAATTGCATGGTTACTAGAGCCCCTGGTTACAACATACAATAACATGTAGTATGATAACTACATAAAAATAAATCTCCTCACGTCCACAGACATTTATTCACAGACAATTATTATTCAAGGTAGGTTTACACATATAACTGAAAATAAAATCAATCATAAAATAATGATTCCCAACTAAAAAGAAGAACATTTAAATGTGGGCTGCCAAGCAGTGTGAGCTAAAGCCATTAAGATATTCTCAGGGAAAACATTGTAAGTGCAGCTCCTTGATATGAAAAGGCAGGAGAGAAGACAGCAAGAAGGAGTGTGTATGTACAAAGACACAAGAACCAGAGGGAGGGAGTCGTTATGTCTTGAATAACTACCAGATGACCAGCAGAGTACAGGCCATCTCACATTCAGTGTATACAGGCTGGGAGGTGAGTCATCATTAATTTATCATGGGTAAAAGGCAAAAGAGGTGATATCTACATGAGAACTGACTGAAGTCGGAACCTGTCTCCTTGTCACCGTAAAGCATGGCACCATTTCCACATGTGTGAAGACCACCTTGGCACCAGTGCGAGCCTGAGACTTAGGAGTGGCACTCCACACAGCAAACAGCACCAGCTCACGGGAGCGCTCCTTGCCAAATACACTCACAGAGGTGACGGATCCTAATTTAGAAATTGGCACCTCGCCTTCGGTTTTCTCTTCTACAACTATTTAAAGGCATTACTCTCAAACTTCACATATTACAAGCAACCATGTGGGAAAAAAAAGTGACTTTACACAGCTGCCGCTGGGAGTAATTTTTAGCAGTTTGAATGTATATTAATATCAACTGTAGTCTAAGTTTAAATGTGGTGAAGCAGTGCGCTGCCATTCGTTATATTTAAGGGCCATTTTTCTTTACTTGTTTGCCAGCAGTTGTGAGATTTATTCTTCTCTCTAATATACAAGAACCACATGGGAAGGGATGGTAAAAATAAGGACTCACCTTTCCCTAGAGGTTGTTTAGCCTGCCTGCTCAGTCAGGGGTAAAAGTTTCAAAGGTTTTAAAATAATCATTCCCTAGATCATCTATGGAGAAATAACTGACCAAGGACACCGGAGTTTCCAGCGTAAAGAAATGGCATGAACTAAGGCAGCGCTGTGTTCACTTTCTCAGTGTTAGGAAGGAACCTGTTATTGGTTCCTTAGGTCAGAACTCAGTACGGGCTATGGATGCCATCTTCACCTCTCCAGTTCCACATGGAACTGGCATCTTCTGCCTCATTAGGTTTGATAAACACATGTGAACCCCTAGGAGAAAAGTGCTATTATACACAGGAGATGTCAGCAACTGTGTTATCAGCATTATTTCAGTTCTCTTAACCTGAAATACAGATTCTGCTTAATGCTTTATATTCCTTAATATGAAGATGGTAGCAATGTAAGTTTCATGTTCATTAACTCAGGCTTTGCAGAGAACTAAAAGTAGCTAATAATTGGTAAAAATGGTTTCCTTCTCTGGTTAGAGTAGGCAGATGCACAACACATTAACCCATAAACAAGCTAAGTGTAAAACGACTATCCTTTCTGGGGATTTTGCTAGAGAAAACTGTCTAGGTAAGGAAAAACGGTGGCACAAGAAAAAAGAAATGCCTTACAAGATTGCTGGCAGGGTGCACTAAGAGTTTCTTTAATCTGAGAACTCACTGGAAGATTATTCTTAAACTATGTTTGGATTTTAGACCAGGCATTTGTGTATCAACCTAATAATAGCTAATACAGAGCTTTGGGGAGGCAAATACAGAGGCCAACAATGAAGATAATATAGTAAGTGGTGAGGGCACTGCTCTCCGACTTGGAATGTCAAAGAAGATTTTTCACTGTGAGCAACTTTTCAGCTGAGATGTAGTTTATGAAAATGAGTTGTCTGGTTGAGCATTGGTGGAGAGCCAACAGGAGTAGGAAAGGGGCTTATTTGGGATGGCCCAGGCAATGGTAGTCATATGTTCAAGAGACTATGCTATATCTCACTTAACATATATATTTTATATACTTATATGTTGTATTTTTATATATCTTAAATATATTTTATATATTTGTATAAATATATTTTACATATTAATATAATTATATATAAATATCTTATATATAATATGTATTAAAGCAACAAAAAGCACCATACACTGAAAATTCTACAATAGGGATTCCCTAATACACATGCTTCAAATGTACTAAGCCATGAATATTCCCTTTAAACAAGTTAAACCCATTTGAGCAGATAAAACCAAACTGTAATGTGATCAAATATTAGCCACACAGGAGTGTTCAAAGAGCATCCAGTGGGTTGGTTGGAAGTAAAGAGCTTATCTTACTACTTCATCTCTTCAGTGTTCATCTGTACTGTAAAAGTTAAATGAAAATGCAAAACAACAGGAAGCCAAGAGACTCAAATTCTTCACAAGAGTTTTAAAACATGCTCTTTGACTCTCTAGTGAGAGAAAGGGTGTAAAAATAATTCTTATTTTTAAATGTAGTAGTCATCTTGAAGGCTTACTGCTGAATAAGAACACTCTTTCTACTTCTTTCTAAATTCTGGCTAGCTGGTTCAACTCACCTGTTCTGTCCCAAACTCCTCTCCAAACTGACTGATTCAATCTGACTTCTCTCAACTTCTCATTGAATTGCTCTGTTTGGCCTCAAACTAACTCTGACAATCTGTTCTTATCTTCTGGCTCCTTCTTATTCTCTGGCTTGTTCTGCCTTCATCTGTGTGTAGCTTGTTCTCTCTGCAGCCTGTCTCTATAAAAGTATCCATGTAAAATTTGCCTCTGAGCTCTATAAACTGCACTGCCACCAACTGAACTGCCACAAACTCAACTCATTGATTCAACCGAACTGACTGACTAGAACTCAGATATCTGTGTGCCCCTCTTTTCTGAGTGCTGAGATTAAAGGCATGATTGACCTACCTGGACCTAAGCTTTTCTTTAGCTGAGACTTGCTATTATACCATGCTGGTCTTGAACTCAGAGATCTGCTTGTCTCTGTCTACTGAAATTAAAGGTGTGTCTGTATTCCAGCCAGATTGTACAAAGCAGCCACGTTGATGAATTAACATTCCTCTACAAAGAAGTAAATCACACTATGTCAGAAGGCACAAGAAAGTGTCAGCATTTGACTGAGGTCCAGCCAGTATAGCAAAGAAGCTACATGGCAAGGCATGGGCAGAATTCCATGAAGAATGCAGTAAAGCTCTTTCAACTAAATGGGATTATAGTAAGTGTACTGAAAAATTATAGCAGGAAGTACCTGGAGAAACCCACAAACCCACCAATCTCTATCATTCCCTCTACCAGATTCATGACTTAATTGGCCAGCTTCATTCCATGTCCATCAGTCTTGTTATCCTCAATGGTCTGGGGTCTCCAATACAAATTAAGTTTTATCTTCAAAGCTTCACACAATGGCCTTTCAAGGTCAACATTCAGGGACTCTGTCTCTATCACATATTTTCAGATCTTACCTGCTCTCTACAATCCCTTTAACTTTACCTCTCCCATGACCTTAAAGCCAGTAGCATATGGATGCCACCCTAAGTTTGGCTATCAACTAGAGATATACCCTTTTGCCTTGGAACACAGCTGTGTCGATTTCTCTGTGCTGACCCAGAGGAAACACTTTTATATTACCCTAGTTCATTCAGAGCTCTGGGTGTCTCTTTAATGGTGCTGACCTTTCAGCTGTCACAGCTGCTCTGTTGTCTGTGCAGCCCTTGTCTGAAAGTTTAACCTTCCTCACAAACTTTTTCTTAATAAAATTAGTCCATTATCATTTTTATTTGTTTCTTTGTTTGCTTTAGCCTCAATTTCACTCAAGGTCATGGGACATGAGCAAAATAAAGTCAAACTCTTGGTCATAATATCACACAAATGCTCTTAGGCAAAGTCATGGTAACAGTTCTTGTTCTGCTTTGAAACCTCACATACTGGAACTCAAAGGTCCATATTTCGAGCAGCAATGCTGTCTTTCAAATTCCCATTAGAATTCTCCATTAATCTGTGCTTCTAGTATTCACCTGCCTTTTTAGTTCAAGATTTCACCTCTTCCACATTTTTACAATGAAACAGTTCCAAAGGCCTAAAAGCTATGTGGTCTAGTTTGTCTCCCTTTTGGCATCAATACAGGTGCTTTTTAGTTTCTTTTCTGTTGCTAATGATGAATTATCCTGCTGAAAGTAACTTAGTTAAGAAAGGGTATGTTGGACTCACAATTTCAAGTCCAAGTCCATCATGGCAGGTATGTCATAGCAGCAGGATCTTGAAAGAATTGGTCATGGAAAAACAGTCAAAAGAAGAGAGCAATGAATTAATACGTGCATGTTAATGCTTAGCTTGATTTCTCCATCTTATACAGTCTATGATTTGCTACTTAGGCAATGGCCTCATCTCCACTTAAAATGGGTTTCTCATATTAATTATCCTCATCAAGACAACCTTCACCAGTAGTCTCAGAGGCTAAACTTAGTCTAGACAATCCTTCAAAAGTATGAGCAGAGGCCTGTCTTTTAGGTACCAGGTTGAAATTAATATGCACCATCACAAGCAGGAAACTACCATTGCTTCCATCACCAGAGGAAAAAGACAAGACTGAAAGAATTATGAGATTATTCAAGGGTCAGGGTTTACTTATAGGTTTCCTTATAGCCCACAAAGGGAATGTTTCTCCAAGAGAATTATTAAACTCTTGAGTTAGCCAAGAGTTTGAAAACTTCATGCCAATAGACTTATCCTTTTTTGCTTGGTGGACTTAATAGTCTTTTGGTAAAACTGAAAGCCACAGCACTCAGGTAGCTCTGAAAAGGTTTCCTCCTCCTCCTCCTCCTCCTCCTCCTCCTCCTCCTCCTCCTCCTCCTGCTCCTCCTCCTCCTCCTTCTTTTTCAGGAAAAAGATAGGTAAAATTTTCTCCGGTGTTCTTTCTGGTCTATAGTTTAAATGATTGAATAGATTTAAATGATTAAATGGGTGCTTATGCACTCAAAGTGAGAAAACAGCAAATACAAAGAGAGAAATTATGAAAGAGTATGTATGAGCCACACATAAGTGTGAAAAAAAATAACATACAAAAGAGACAGGGCAATCAAAGAATGAAAAGCGAGAAACTAATTGACTAAGTAAAGCATTTGGGACTATCATTCATCTAATTTTTATATGTATGAACAAAGTACATGTTGTTTTAGGAACATGATCATAACTAACCTTTTAAAACTTACTACAAGGTCACATTACGGTCATCAAAAGATGCTCTTTGTGAGGGTAAAGACAGAAGGGACTTGGGTCCATGAACACTGCCAGTTTTATCTGTGCTGTAATTCTGAAACATAATATGACCATGGCCACATTTTTAAATTTCTTGTTATTATTCTCTATGGTTTTATGTGTGCTGTTTTTGTTCTGTTTTTACTTTTGTAACATCTCAAAATGGAGAGAGAGATGTGGAAAAGATTTTAAGAACAAAGTGAAAAATCAAGGGTATTGGAATCCCCAGACAATAATCAACCAAAGGAGTCAGTGAGGACTTAAAGCCATAGCATGGAAGAAGTGGCTGGAAGGCAGCTTCAAATCTAGGACAGAGAGAAGAGTCTTTAAGATTCCTTACTAGTGTTGTGCTTTTCCCAAAACCACCTCCAAGAGCCACTCTGTGTGGCTGGGGATTGTTCTCTGTGGCTCAGTTTTGTTTATTCTCTGAGATTGCTGATTAACTGATGTGTTTCTTGTCAGCCTCTGTTTAGAGTCATGTTATCGTGTTTGACAAGCACTGTGAGCCTACACAGGTACACACTGAGAATCCTTGCATTCAAGAGCAGAGAGGTTTGTACTTCTCTAGCTGAGGTGGTGTTTCCAGCTCTACTTGAACCACTGCTATGAAAGAGTCACAGATTCTCTCACTAAAATTCTTTTTTATTATATGTGTGCATTCACAAAGGCTAAGTTTATTCTAACCCAGAGCCAATGTGTGACTGATACTTGTTGCACAAAATATTAATAAGATTCTAAATATTACTAATAGATTGCAAAAAGGAGGCTGTTGATAGTCTATAAAGGAGAACAGAGTGGGGTTAAAGTTTATGAGCAATAACCTGGGGCTCTAGGTTCTTGCAGAGCTATGTATTTCAAGAAGTTTTGAAAGACAAATAAACAGGACCCAAACACATAAAGAAATAGATCAAGGTGTGTGTGTGTGTGTGTGTGTGTGTGTGTGTGATTTTTCAGGGAAAGAATTGCCGCCCAGAGGACTGGGCAGCATAAGAGTTTTTCTGAGATATATAAACGAGTTTAAGAATAGTCTCAGTAGATAATGGGTAGTCCATGCCTGTAATCTCAGCATTCAGTACACCGAAAAAGAAGGATCTGGAGTTCACGGCTAGCCTGCACCATAAGGTAAGACTATACTAGTATATTGGAGTAAGACATGGTCTCAAAATAAATAAATAAGAGCTGAAGAGTTGGCTTAGTGGGGGAAAAAAGTGCTTGCCATTCAAGCACAAGAATGAAGTTTCAGGGTGAAGTTTACACCCTCTGAACCTACACAGAAGCCAAGCGGATATGTCCGTGTGTGTCTGTGACCCAGCCATCAAAGGGTAGAGATAGAGACTCGAGTAGTTGAACTGTCAAACTCCGGGGTCAGCAAGAGATCATTCCTCAGCACATGAAGGGGAGAGTAATGGAGGAAGATACCCATGGTCAACCTCCAGCTTCGGTAGGCAAATGCTCTCCCACACTTGTACATATTCAGACACACATACACACGCTAAACAAATACGCAAATAATACAAAACAGTGAAACAAGATCATTAGTAATCCTGAAGATGAAATAAAACTCCAACGCAGTGTGGCTTTGAGATCTTCAAGCACAAGGAGGCCTTGAATACAAACACCAGACTACTTCAGAAAGGTTCTCCGAAGCTTAGAAGAACGTGGGATTCTGTGATTAAAGAAGTACATAGAATTTTTACTTATTTATGCATTATGAGTCATGTCAATACCCAGTCAGCCTACTAGTCCCATCTTACCCGAAATGAAGCAAAAAGTGTCTGAGGGTCACAAAGCAATGCAGATTATAAATTATCACTTCTAGGCCTGTTGCTTAGCGACCAAAAGAGCCTGTCTACTTGCTGGCAGCATCATTTGCATTTGCATACATATACTTGAGTGAATTCTCAAGCTGAAACAGAAGCCAAAATTAGTACCTGGATACATTAAATGAAACAGACACCACTGCATAAGTAAGATAGAAATTTATGGCCTGGATAGGAGTTGGGAACCCTGAAAAGCTAAGCAATGGCCTTGGCGTATACCTGGACTGTGGTAGAAATGTGCTAATGGAACTGGACATGAGGAAACAATTGTCCACTCACCTGAAAGCAAGTTCCAGACATAACTGACTCTTCAGTGGTTTTGTGCTAAAGAAGAAATGGGTTTGTTTCCTGCCTGACAGAAACTGACAGTTCAGCTGCTCTGTCTACAAACCCTGTTACATATGTAATATACGACCATGTGTATCCATGGATGTGACATGTGCAGAGATAGAATTATCATTCCTGAGTAGATTTGTGTAGACACCACAATGGTTTCGAAATAGCAAGGGTAGAATAGTATTACAGTAAGTGGCCACAGTTTCTCCTGTTATTAAATGAATACGAAGCGGAAAGAAATCAAGGCACAAGGGAAGGAGAGCAGCTCCAGTAAAGGCCTCTCTCTTGGGGGACGGGGTTGTTTTCTAACCAAGGGAGATGTGCAGATGAAAAGGTATTAAGTGGGGGGATACCCCCATAGTGGCAAGGGAGGGGGAGGGAATGGGGAGGTTCCAAAGGGGAGATCTGGAAAGGGGGAAACATTTGAAATGTAAAGAAAGTATGAAAAAAATGAAGAAAAAAAAAAAACTTAAAAAAAAAAGAAAAGGTATTGAGTGAAAGTGGAAATGTGTTTTGTATAAAGCAAGGAGTCAACATGTTGAGTGCGGGGGTGGGGGGCTGGGGGGCGGGGCATCGCGGCTGTGTGGAGAGAAGTGAGAGACAGTTTGAAAAGCTGGACTTTGAAGCGAGCCACCGAGAAATACACTGTTGAGGTGTTCGGTGTTAAGTTGCAACGTAGGAGGTAAAAGACTGAGGAACAGCAGGGCAGCTCGAGAGGGGCTGGGGTAAACAATGTGAGCGAATTATGTTTGGTTGGGACTTGAGAAAAATGTAGGGGGAGAAATATGGGCTAAGGAAAGGAGGGACGGAAGCCGCCCCTCACACTCAGGTCCTTTCATTCGAAACCGCATAAATACAACTTTAAGTTAACTTTGCATGCAAGTATCAATGCACTTTTAGAAGAGCTTGAGCAGACCGATGAGCATGTGTTAATAAGAGGACCAAGATGTTAGATCATGGCACCTTAATTTTTCCGAGGTGCTATGCCAGGAATTTGACGGTCATTTCTTGTAAGTAAGAATTAGAATATAAACCAATAAAAGCATCTTCTTTAAAATCCTATTATAAAACATTGTAATTATTCTGGTTAAGATCTCAGACACATACAATATTTTTTTCTTGTTCATTCTAATCCACAGAATAGCCTTTAGCTTTTTTCTTGAAAACGGAATTTCCATCCTGGATGTCCTGCTATCACTCTGGATATCTCAAGACCATTGAAGACTGAGGCCTCAGACTAGTCTAGTTTACTTGCGGCTTTTGACTCCTCCTCCCAGCGTGGTGCTCTCACCAGTTCGGAGGGTGGCTGCTGGAATAGATGACTTGGATTTTCAGACATTAAGCCAGTTTCTTCCTCTGCCCTCCTCAAAACCCCTCACTTCCTTTCTGATTACAGCCTAACATGAAGCAAAACTGACAAGAAAAACTCCTTATTTTTCATTTGTTCATATTATACAATATTGAGAGAGCGAGAGAGGAAAACAGGAACAAAATGTATAAGGTTCATATGTGGACTGTAATTTTTTCTTTACATTTATTTGTTCTGTATGTCTCTCTGTGTGCCTTTCTGTGTCTCTGGCTCTGTCTGTGCCTCTCTGTCTCTCTCTGTCTTTCTCTGTGCCCCTGTCTCTTTGTCTCTGTCTCTCTTCTGTCTCTTTCTGTCTTTGTATCTTTGTATCTCTCTCTGTTTCTCTCTCTCTCTCTCTCTCTCTCTCTCTCTCTCTCTCTCTCTCTCTGCCTATCTGTCTGTGTCTCTCTGTCTCTGGTAGTATGTATATGCATATTCACATATGTGAGGAGACCAGAAGAAGGCATGGGATGACATCCTTTATCATTCTCTGTTTATGCCTTTTGAGGGAAGGCCTCTCCCTAAACCTATGTTTTTGTTTTCTCAGGCTGGAAGCCAATGAATGATTCTCGTTGATTCTCTTTGTCCCGCTCTCGGAGCTGGGGTCATCAGCAGGCACAAGGCACATGGCTTGTTATACCAGTGCTGGGATCTAAGCTCCAGTCCTCATGAGTGAGCACTGAGCATTATGAACTGCTAAGTTATCTCTTCATTCCATGACAATTTGGATTGATCCTGGTCAGTTCTCATGTTCTGCATCTTGGTTTATTTTGTACTTCCAATTTGTTCCTGTTTGTGGCAGTGCAATGTAAATGCCTGTCATTTTGAAGGTACCATTGAACCACCACCACCACCATCACCACTACCACCACCACCATCATCATCATCACCATCATCATTCATTCATGTATTCATTCATTCATTATGTAAAGGAACGTTCTGATTTTGTTTGGTAAAGTATTTACTTTGTTTGCTTTTCTGAATACTTTAGTTTGGCCTCCATCCTTGGATTTAGTTATATTTTTTAATCTACATAATCAGGGTATAAAAGAGATTTTTGAAATCATCTTGAGTCACTTTACAGCATCAGTTGACAAGAGCTAAGTTGTCTCTGCTGTTTGAAACTTACTTTGTTATAACTGGCTCCTACCTTTGCCCTGGAATAATGAGTAAGGGTTTGAAAAAAGGATGCTTGTGTTTGATCTTGAGTAAATCTTTGGAAGAATCCTGCTGTCGTGGACGCATGAATGAAAAACAGAAAACAAGTGTTATTGTGGTGGCCTCTAGGGGAAATTCCTGCTGACTTCTTTCATGACCTCTGAGTGCACGCCATACTAATGTAGCTATTTTTATATGTAACTTTATATATTAGTCTTTGCTTATAATTGGCTCAAAGGAAGCTGAAATCTTGATGGCTATATTAGTGGTCCCTTTAAAGATTTATATACATGCATGGTGGTCACCCGAACTTCAAAGAAAAGAGACAAATATTCCTGGCAACTAAGGGTGACTGCAGCATCATAACCAATGTATCAAGAGTGTATCACAAAACCATGTGATAGACAATAGAACTCTTATAGACAATCAGTTAAGAACACACTGGGCCAGAGGAAATGCAACAGCATATCTGCGATGCATTTTTGGGGTGACTCATACCACATCTGGAGCTACACCACATTTTTTGGTGTTGGAACTTGCGGAGACACAGAGAAGCAGAAATTAAACTCATTGTTGACATGCTAGTAAGGATGCCCTGAAACTAAAGCCTGCATTTTCTCAGTTAGGCCAACTGATACCAACTGATATTCAAACTTCTAAATATGAATTCTGGAAATTGAACTGAAAGATAAACTTGATGTAGGCTCACAAAAGTAATTACAGAATGATGCACCTCAAAGATTTAGAAAGACCTTGTGGTACTTGATGATAATCCAAGCACTTGGGAGATAGAGAAAGAGAAGCTCAAAATCATTCTTGTTATACAGAAAGTCTAAGCTAGCCTGGATAGCCTGTGCTATGTGAGACCCAGTCTTAGGAAGAAAGGAGATAATCTCAAGGTGTTCTAAATGTAGTTTAGATTCCGCTATGTGTCCAATGTTCAGACCTGAGAGATAATTTAAATAGCACATGTACATCTAGTAAATCTGCCTCATAAAATATTAAAATGGTTTGAACATGGCACTAAGGTATCTGGTCTCCTAAAGCAAGTACTTTAGGGAGACAATAAGTGTCTTTGGCGAGTTTCTCTCAGTGGCGACGTTACTGCAAATGGAGAACAACAATGCTAGGTAAGGTGAAGCAATATATGCATGTTGTTAGCAAAAACTAGCAAAGAATATCGGAGCAAGTCAAACCAAGTCTCCATCTCCCACTGTCTGTGGGGACATATCTCTATTCCTTCTGAGCATCAGGCATCCTTTCGCCTGTGTCTGCTTCAGCAAAACAT
>JADRCH010000180.1:3197253-3216253 GCA_019843965.1 Rhynchomys soricoides | reverse complement strand
TGCTTCAGCAAAACATCCTTTCGCCTGTGTCTGCTTCAGCAAAACATTCTTTCGCCTGTGTCTGCTTCAGCAAACCATCATTTGACATAACTAACTTTCCAAAAGAAACTAGACGTTTCCACCTCATAAAATACTTTACTGAAAGTATAGTTTTTATGAAAAACATATTCAATGAGTCATAAAATGTTCGTTAAGTTAATAGAATTTTGTACTGTCTATACAGATTGAATAAAGATTTTCTTCTAAAACAAACTCTAGAAAAAAATCAAATTTTGTTGATTTTTTCACAGTTTTCAGATAATGTCATTTCTTCATGAATATACAATGCTTCCATCTATAAATGGCATGAGTAATCTAGAGAATAGACATAAATTTATATAATGCTTTTTAAACATTGTAGAAGAGATTTATATGTAATTAAGTGACAATAATCAAAATGCAGATTATAAGAATTTTTTCTTTTCATTCATTTGTTATTATTTGAGAATTTCATACATAAGCCCTGATCACACTCACTTCCTAGTCCTTGCAGACTATTCCCCCCTTATTACCTCCTCAAAAAAAACCAAGTCCAATTTTTATTGCCCATATAATCACCAGAGCATGGCTAAATTATCTGTGGCCAGCCCTTAAACAACACTGAGCTGGTCTGCAACAGCACTCCTGCAAGAAACCCTCATCTGTGGAAAGCTGCTGCCCCTTAAACAACACTGAGCTGGTCTGCAACAGCACTCCTGCAAGAAGCCCTCATCTGTGGAAAGCTGCTTTTCAGCATATTTATCATAATTTTATTTTGATTTTTCAAGACAGGGTTTCTCTTTGTATCCTTGGCTATCTGAAACTAACTCTGAAGACCAGGCTAGCCTCAAACTCAGAGATCTACCTGCCTCTTCCTCCCAAGTGCTGGGATTAAAGACATGTATTATACTACCTGGCTCCTTATCACAATTGTTAAGAGTTCTCTCCTGTGGCTTTCTCTCTAGGCTATTACTTGGAGGGGGTATTGCATAAGCCTTCTGTGTCCCTCTCTCTCAACTGTGACATTATGACTCAGCAGACATCTATTCCACTGAAAAAGTGACTCTCTTGCCCTTTAGAGTCAGTGGGAGAATGGATCATGAACTTTAAATTCAGAGTATTTAAACTTTTTCAAATATTAATCTACTTTAAAATTTTAAAAAGACTAACTTTAAAAGATAAAAATGTAATGTTTTATGTTTTTTGTTGTTCTTTTTTATTCTGTTAATAGAACATATTAATCTGCTTGAAATCATGTAATGAGCACATTATAGCACTGTTTAAACGGGCCAACCATATGTAAGGTACACATTTCTTCATCAATGCTATTTTCAAAAGCTTTTAAAGAATGTTTTAAAATGTCAATTTTCTAAAGGGTTTTCTAAAGTCAATATTTAAAACAACAATGTAAGGTAGAGCTCAATTCTAAATGTCTGAATTAACAAGACATTCATAAAAGTATTATTCTGTTCTTAGTAATGCTTTCAGAGAGGAGTAGCATACAAAGGGCTAGAAAAATGACTCCGAAGTTAACATGCTTGCTGAACAAGTGAGAGAGCTGGGTTTGAGGTCCCCAGAACCTGTGTAGGTACATGGAATGACATCTGACAGTTCAGCCTGAGAAGGAAAGAGACCCCCAGAGCAAGCTAGCCAGTGGGACTAGGCCTATCTGTGAGCTCTGGGTTTGATGGAGAGACCTTGCCTCAATGAACATGGTAGAACATCTACAGATGATTTCTGACATAGTTCAGGTCTCTACACTTACATACACACACACACACACTCACACACTCACACACACACGAAGAAAAATAAATCCCTAAGAAGTAGCATAGAAGATAGGATTTTATCTTAAATTTAGATAATATTTAATGGTCTCTCCTGATTTTCTTCAGGAGTTTGATTCCTTAGAAAACTGAATCTTTTATTTATTTTATTATAGTTAAGTAGGTATTTAGCTAGCTAGTTTGTCAAGGCAGGGTTTCACTATGTAGCCCTAGCTGGCCTGGAACTCACTCTGTACACCAGGCTGGTCATGAACTCACAAAGATCTGCCTGCCTCTGCCTCCCAAGTTCTAGGATTAAAGGCCTGCACCACCACTGCCCAACAGGAAATTGGATCTTAACAAAGCAAAATTCACTTAAGTATTTGTTTGGGTTAAAATGACTAATTTTATTAGGACTATTAGGAATGACTGCCTAATAAATAACTGTGACTTTAAGATGACTCTAGTGTGTGTGTATCTGTGAGTAAATTCTGAACTTTATCTAAACCTCATGCATACACTTGAAAAGTTAAAGAAATGTACATTTAAAATAATAAAAAAATGATCAATAAGTAATCTCTCACAAGTACTCTTGCATCTGGATTTTAAATCCATAAATTGGCAAAATAATTGACAACTTTGCTATTTTTCAATTGTTGCAACTCAGGTGAAAGGCCTATGGTCTAGGCCGACCTGCTTTTTCAAACTCTGTTCTACGTCTGTTTGCCTCAGCTACATGAGAATTTTGCTATTGCACCTATGAGAGGTAGTTGTGCATCAGAGAAGAAGTCTATTTGTTGTCACTAATAGTTCCCTAAATATAAAAAGATAAAAACAATTATGTTTGCCACTGCTTATTTTTCAACCTAGTTTTCCTTGAAATTCTGTCTCTTGTTATTTGTGATTTGCACTCCTCTTGGAAACTTAATCACCATTGCATTTGAACAAGGTTCAAATGTTGATATACTTTAAATTTTTAAAAAGACTAACTTGAAAAGATAAAATTTAGTGGTTTTGGTTTGGTTTTGGTTTGGGGGGATTGTTTGATTTTTGTTGTTGTTTTTCTTCTTGTTGTTTGGTTTTTGGTTTTGTTTTGTTTTGTTTCGTTAGCAAAGAATCAAAGCAGTACTCTTTGAGGTGTCTGTCCCATGGGACAAACAGACACTCAAGAAGAAAGCTCAAGAAGCACTGCAGACAGGCACAGCCAGAAGCTGTTCCTTCTGTCTCCTGGTAGCTTGTGTTTGCTCATGAAGGCTTTTATTGGCACTAATTTCCTTGACATCTGCCACCTATTCTGCCGCCCTACCCAAGCACACAGACATTCTTGGTATGAGATCAAAAAACCGGAATAGATGTCCCCACTTCAAGGAAGAGTTGGAATCAAACCAGACAGTTAATCAGCAATGGCTTCAGAAAATATTGTTACAGGGCAAGAAAAGACATTGTCAGGATAAAATGGACTCACTGTGGACACCCGGCACTGTAGAGGCTGAACAGGAAGAACCTGAGCTCAGAAACAGCCTCGGATGCACAAGATCAGTTGGGACAGATCTTTTGCAAGTAACCAAAGCAAAGAGGTTATCAGAAGACATTTCTTGCGCATCAGCTAACACTGTGTATCTTGCAAGGTTGATCCTAAATGTGTTTTGTTTATGACATTTGTTTTAGGCAGATTTGAGGAAATTTCACAGCAACTCTAATACATCATCGAAAATGGTCCAAGACTGAAAATAAAGAGACACATGGAATGTAAGTGTGTGTGTATGCATGCATGTGTCCTCGTGTGTGTGTGTGTGTGTATGCATGCTTGCATGTGTTCTCGTGTGTGCGTGTGTGTGTGTGTGTGTGTGTGCGTGCACATGTTCCAGCTTTTACTTCAATTATATTACTTCTGTAAAACTATAAGACTGCTACCGACAAGAAGAGAAAGGAATATTTGTCCCCTCATTTTTGCTAAACTATAAATAAACCAATGTCCTCTATGAATTTGTTTTCTATCTTTGGAAGGAAGCATGGTTATGGATCTAAGGGTGCCTCTGATAATAATATGTTTGTTTCCAAAGAACTAATGACAAAATGCCTTCAAGTCTTACTCTGCTCCTCCTATATTCTGAGTCTTGTCTTCCTTTTGGTATATGTAAACAGATCAGGCTCTCTTCTTGTACAATCTTGGGAAGAATTTTATACTTTCCACAAGAAATCTCACCATCCCTAGTGCCAACGATCCCATGGTCATTTCTTATTCTACTTCACGACAGCACGATTAGTCCCAAACCAACTATTGTACATCCATGTTTTTAAGTGTCTTTGCCATCTCCTGATCTTTCTACTCTGGTGTTTTGGTTCCCCTTGGAATTTTTTCACTGAAAAAGTTTTTCCTCACAAAGCTCAGCTTCCCAACAGATAGACATCTGATCCACCATCAGCATCCTTCAAATTTGTTTTTACAAAATCCCTAGCTGCTACTTTCCAGGAAGATTCCTTTTATGATAAATTATTCACCACTCAGCTTTGTCCTCTATTTTGTGATCATGGCTGCTCTTCAGAATCACAGGAAGCATTAATAGCATAACAAAGTCTCAGCTCCACCCAACCCCAAATGAATCACCGAGGCTACAATATCATTATGTTTAAATGCTCTCCAGGTGATTTGTTAGGCTTTATGTTCTTGAACATTAATGTGTGTAGGAGCCACCTGAGGATCTTGCTAAAATATACTTTTTGATATAACACTAATGTTGATTCCCAAGACTCCACATCTCTAACAAGCACCCAGGAACACACTGGCTCTGGGCCAATGGCTTTATACTGGCTCTCACTGAATCACCAGAGGAAATTTACAAATCCCTGCTGCATGCTTCCCAGCACCAGACACAAGTATTTTGTTTTAAGTTCTTTAGTTGCTTCAAAATCTCTAATTTAGACCATAAATACAGGAAAGATGGGATATCATATCTGTCATCTCTTTCATTTCCATACCTAAAGCCATCTCCAAAACATATCTTTCAAGAAAAAGCTTATGTAATTGGCTCTTTAAATGACATTTTCCATGCTAGTTATAAAATATTTATGTATATCTAAAACAACTGTTTAATAAATAAGTGTTAATGGTGGTTAATATCTCTTTTTCCATACAGTAAGATAATCTCTTTAAGTATTAACTCTGGCAGATATTCTAGGTGAGCTTTTTCACCTAGTAAATCTTAATAAAAATATCAAAAGATTGTTTCATAATTAGTACAATGGGATGATCTCCTTACAAAATGAGTATATAAACAGAAATCCCTTGGTATGTATGGGGTGCTCAATAAAAACCTTAAGAGGAGTCCAATGTCTGTATCAAGATAGTCACTGAATAACACTAACAATCTTTGAAAAGGCCTTAAGAAATCATTAGTTATATTTACCAAACTTTACAATACACACACACACACACACACACACACACACACACACACATTAAATGAAGCTTTGCAACTTGGGCTGACAATGATCCCCTCAATTTCAATGTCAGGCATGAGAAACCTCCTTTCTTGTTATTGGTGGCACAAGAACATCATTCCAAGAGACTCTAAAAAAAAAAATGGGCTATTGCAATTGCCCTTGATTATCTACCAGAGATA
The DNA here is from genome assembly GCA_019843965.1 of Rhynchomys soricoides. Classification (NCBI taxonomy): domain Eukaryota; kingdom Metazoa; phylum Chordata; class Mammalia; order Rodentia; family Muridae; genus Rhynchomys; species Rhynchomys soricoides. The sequence goes on along the minus strand of JADRCH010000180.1, from coordinate 3,210,846 downwards.
AAATGGATGCTTAGGACAAAGGACTCAGAATATTTGAGCTGGATTTGACCTAAAAGCCTCCTTCCTTATGACTAGCTTCCAAAGTATCAGTAAGTACTACACAAGCTGCCAAATGGGGAGGGGGAGACGGGACAATGATCTTAGGCAGCTGTGATGTGTATGAATCAAAGCAATGACCAGCATGGCAAGATATCCCTAAAGGTACAATCCTGGCACCCACAGTTGGCAGTAAGCAACAGCTCTCCTATCTTTTAAATCTCTTTTCACAAAGATAACTAATCTGAACTTTGAAACTAAATGTTTGATTCATTTTCCCTGTCTTCAAAATTAAGCAAAATTAACCCTCCTCCTCCACTGCTGCTGCTACTACTACTACTACTACTACTACTACTACTACACACACACACACACACCTCTACATTTATACAGAAAAAAATTTTAAAGAAATATATTTTAAATAACTATTACTCTCAACTAATACTTCATAAAATTAGAATCCTTCATTTTCGTGTTATATCCCAGCCAATAAAAGTGCAATTACAGTTGACAAGTAAGATTTTTAAAATCTCAATACTCTGTAGTTTGATTTTCTTTCTATTTATAAATCAGAAAGACAGCAAAATACTTGAGCAGTGTACTAGATGTTGTAAAGAGCTGTACAGGAAGTAGATATGTTTTCTGAATTTAAAATACAGATCACCTACACTCAGACAGGATAAAGATAAACATGTAGGTATCCAAAAATTCACAATGTAACATACAGCTAGCTTCAGCTCTACAAAGAGTCAGACATGAGCACTGCTCTGTTACAAAGAGACCAAGCCCAGAGGCAAACTGTCTATGAAAGGCACATAAAACTTGGAACTTTGTGCAGGACTTTTAAGCCACAAAGAAAAGAGGCCTTGGTGTGTCTGGACAGGGACAGGGGACAGTAGAATAAAGACTACAATTTAAACAGTATCATGATAGTGGTCAGTAGCAACAGAATTCTGTTGGTAAACATAAGACAGGATTTAAAGACATTATTAAATGCTGAAATATACAATGAATTTGAGTCTTAAAAACAACTTAACATCTGATGGTACTACTTGATTCTCCTGACAATAGTCTTCCGGTATTATATCCAAAAGATATAGTTCAAGGGCCTTAAAGAGTATCCTGTTACCTTGAATAGTGGTCTGATCTGCTAGTCCCTTGCTATTGTGCATTATTACTGCCGAAACTGGAGACTTTTGAATGGTTATCACTTCAGGGTACTTTAAAGTCTGTTCCTAAAGTGCATTGTGTGTTTTTCGTATATATTCAACAGGAAGCACAGAAAAGTAGATAACGATCCTATTGTACGTGACACTCTGGCAGTTTGAGTTTCATTCACCTATAATGAGATGGATGAACTACACAATGAACAATAGCTACACCAGCTTCTGATCACCAGGTGTCCATTCTTGTGTAACCAGATGACAAGGATCTACAGGCCAAAAAGGCAATAATCTCACTACCTGAGAACAATGCTGAATTCACCAGCTATCCTTTAAGATCAGAGGAGAATGATCACTGTGACATGAGAGACTAGGGCTCTCCAGCACAGTCTAACACTATGTTTGGTTCAGTTGTTCTTTCTCTTTTTATAATAAAATCAAGTAAAAGGAACTGAAAATAAGGATTATGAGATGCCAACCTACGCTGCTATGTGTTTGAAATTATTTTCTGTTGGAAAGAGGAGGTAAGGATTGCCCTTTACACAGAACTTCCTACATAGAAAACCTTCACGACACATAGCTTCTCCAGTAACAAGAGCATCCAATCTCAGCTACTCTGATGGAAAGTGCCATAGATAGGGCAGATGGCTGCTCAGGCCATCCTGTTTGAGTCCTTGTGACATCAGCACTTGAATTCAAGGTGTGGCAGATCACTAATAAGTTCCATGTAGTCTCACGCTGAACGCTAGCCATACATTGTAGGAAAATACTTGATCGAGCCAACCACTAAGTTGTGACCCTAGAACAATGGACTTGAAGTCCAAGAAAATACACTTACGTCCAAGGATAAATTAAATGCAAGAATCTGCTGACCTTGCTGTGCTGCTGGTAGACATGTGTCAGAAGAATTGAGCTAAGAATAGTTAAAGAACTGAATAGCTAGAAAGTACAGAGTTCTGTGGGCTGCTGACAGGATACTTGCACTCTCTTTTAGGCCTTTCTCTACAGCCCCAGAAAATATTGACAAAAACAGTAAAAAGGATGATAAGACCACTTTCCCAGAAATTCTCCTTTTGCAAGAGGACTGTCTCTGCTAGAAAGCTGCAAAACTCTACCTGATTCCTTCTTCTCTTAGATCAAAGATCTTAAACTGAAACCATACCTTGGAGCACTATTAGATATTAATTTTTCTGTAAGTAGTGGGAGTAGAGAAATAACTTCTTTACCAGCAGAAGAGAGGGAAAGAACATCGGCTGGCTTACCTGAATCTGAAGTTTTATCAGAACAACAAAGTGTAAGGATAATTTTTCTTTCTTTAAAAAACACAGAAGTATTATAAGAATATATTTTTGTTTTAATCCTGGATGTGGGAAATGGGGCTGCTTCAGACTGTCTACCACAGCAACTGAGTATGATTTGCATCATGCTCTAGCAGAGACATAGTTTTGCTAGCTGCAGGTAGTTTCTTGTATTATGTGCCATTTGGAATTCTAGGAACCTTTCAGAGGTTTATAATGGCTAGGGCCTGAGAGGCGAGCTTGGTCACTGTTGGTCATTTGGGAAAGTTGGTTGCTGTTTGTTAAATAGTCATGTGCAAAGAAGAAACAACAACAAGAAGAAATTAGATAGCCTGACAGTGCAGATCAAATTTGCCCAAGAAACTTAATGCCCCTAATCAGCATGAAGTTGTCTAATCATAATGTCACCCCCTCGCCCCTCTGTCCTTTTTTCTCTCCTATCTAGTGTTAGGAGGTTGACAGCATGGAAAGGGGGATGGAGAAAAGTGAACAAAGAAAAGCCCACAAAGTAGCCAAACACCAACTACAACAAAGGATACCCCAGCAACAGCACCAACACACACACACACACACACACACACACACACACACACATACAGAGAGAGAGAGAGAGAGAGAGAGAGAGAGATCATCATCATCACAATCATACAACTAAGGTTGGATTAGCAGCAAGGAATTTTCAGGAAAGAAACAGACTAAGAAGGGAGAAGCTCTCTTTGAGAGAATAGGGCTGATGGAGAAGCCAACATTCAGGAAATTATTTTGGCCTCAGCCATATACACAAGGTAATGCTAAAGCACTGAAAACAGTATCACACAGAGAGCTACTGTGTGACACCAAACTGCACAGAAAGCCCCACTTCTTACCTAATGGCAGCAAGTTCTTCTGCCTCTAAAGAAGAAGCCTAAGTACTCAGCCTGCTGACCACAGAATTTATTCATCTCATTCTCTACAGTCTACATAAGATGTACAACTGCCAACAAAAAATTAAAAAGCATCCAGAAAAGCAAGTAAAAACATATTGTTCAGAAGAAAATGCAGCAAATATACTTAGAATCAGAAATGAAACAGGTGTTCGAAATATCACATTAGGAATTAGAGATAACTACAATTAATACATCAAAAGGCTCCAGTGAGGAAAGAAGACCACATGCAAAGCCAGATGGGTAATTTTAGTAATAAAATTAAAACTATCACAAAACTCAAGTGGAAATGCTAGAAATTACCATATATCATAGACAAGAATGACTACAATAGACTAAACAACAGACCTGGCTCAGAAAAAAAAGCAAGAATACAAGATATTTATAATAAATCAATGGATTTTTAAAAGAAGCATAAAATAAAAAAGTGTCTGATGAAATGACTAAGACATCCGAGAGTCATGAGAGAAAAACACACTAACACCTGAGATGTCAGAGGAGGGAAGAGAAGAAGCAGGGTCCAAGCACAGGGTTTCAAAGAAATAGTAGCTGAGAACTTTGCAAAATTACAGACAAATTCAAAACCATAAATCCAGGAATCGCAGATAATACTTAACTCGATAAACATAAAATGGAGGGTAAAGGCAAATGTGTATCATTTTAACTGGTAAAAACCAAAGATAAAGGCAAGACTTTGGATGTAACTCAGATGGGAGATATAGGAGAACAAGGCAAGAATTACAGTAGATTCCTCAACAGAAACAATACAAGAAGGAGGAGGAGGCAGTGGAGGAGGATTAGGGGGAGGAGGAGGTAGAGGACGGAGGAGGCGAGGAGAGAGAGGAGGGGAGAAAGACATCTACATATGCTGAAACAAAAATTTTATCCCTCATTTTTATACACCATTAAGTATATTTTCATAATCAAATATACATCATTAACTATCAGAAATCAAAAATAGAATGGAGAAAAAGAGTTCTTTAGACAAATATCTCAGAGAGAACTGGTGGCCAGTCAAGACAGATGATCCCAAATAACGTAGCAGTGATGTTTTATACCAAACTACCAACTGATGCTATCTAGGAAGGTGACACTGACCTGTCAGAAGCTTGGGTCTACAGAAGGACAGTAAAAGCAGGGTAAGGATGTAACCATACTCTTTATTATCTTTAAATACTTAAAAAGGCAATAAACTGTATAACCTAAAATCAGCAGCAAAGCATTGCCTGGTAGCTGTATGACTAAAGGTAATAGTAGAAGGCATCTACAACGAGACAGAGGGATCAGGATTACACTGCTGTAAACATCTCACTCTCTAAAGTGCAACAGTATGAAATGTCTGTAAAGATCAATGGTGTAAATAATGGGCAACTATTAAAATTATGAGGAAGAATAAATGATAAGTGGACATAATTGTAACAACAATAAGAAAAGTCTATGGTAAAGTTAGAAAAAAAAACAAATAGCAAATGTATGGCAAGTAAATAACCAAAGAAACCAACCTGAAAGGCAAACTATTATTGTAGTAAAATACACAGTACAAGTGAACGCTGTTTTTAAGATAACTGCTTTAAATACAAAGCCTATTGTGTATATACAAAAAATAAAAGTATAGAAATAAAAGAGAAATCATGTCAACAGTAATAAAGAAAATCAGAACACTTATTATGCAATTACAATATCAACCAAAGAAGACTTGGGAAAAAAATAAAGAGATATAATGGAAGAGTTCAATCACGTGAGAAAACATAATAATCTAAAATTTTGTATGCACTCAATATTAAAACATTTAAAAAGTAAGACAAAGGCTACATGGAGTGAAAGAGGGAGGGACGAATTCACAATGGCAGCTGGAGACTGTCACTTGGCCCTCAATGCTGAAAGAACACATTGAACTAGGAAGGATCCACAGACGTCGGGCCACTCTGTTCTCACTGCTGTGTACACCTTTACCCAACTAACGCACACAGCTTTTAATGAATGTATGGAATATCCAGCCAGACAAGACATGTTCTCATTTACAACACAGCACTGAAATAGAAAAAGAAATAGAAATAGAAGAGAACTTAAATTATACATATACAAACTCCCACATGACCAAAGAAGTGCACATTAAAATTAAAATTATATTTTTAAACTACCAAACTTAAATTCATATTTTAATTATAAAATATAATTTTGATAAAGATCGCCAAAGTAGACACTCTAATACACAGTGGGAGTAAACGTTGCTACAATCGCTCAAAAGAACATCGGCAATGTATTCCAAGCCTTAAACACTACGTGACTTGACTTTTAGGAGTGTGCCTTAGTTAAGGTTTCTACTTTCTTAATGAAGATCATAGCTAAAAGAAACATGGAGGGAAAAAAGGTTTATTTCTGATTACAATTCTCTGGTCACACACCCCATGTCCCATCCTTGAGGGAACTTAGGGCAAGAACTCAAGGTAGGAACCTAGAGAGTCCGAAACTGAAGAATGAGTAATCAGCTCACAGGCTTGCTCTTCATAGCTAGCTCAGCTTACTTTCTTCTATAACTCAAGACCACCTGCCCAGGGGTGGTACCACCCACTGCGGGATGGGCCCTCCTACACCAGACCCAAGTCAAGAAAATGTACACAGACTTACCTGTAGATCACTCTGGGGCAGCATTTTCTCAACTGAGTTTCCCTCTTCCCAAATGAATCTAGTTTGTGTCAAGTCAGGAAAAAAAAAACCTAACCAGGACAGAATGTATACCAAGCAAATCATGATAAATATGCAGAAAATATAGTATTTCATAAAGTATTATTAATAATAGTAAAGCTGTGTAGTAACTTAAATATGTAATAATATAATCAAGCATTTAGCAAGTAATATATCTATTCAGTGACTATTGTGTACCAAGAATCATTCTAAGCACTAGATAGGATGACCTAGTCATAGGTCCTCTACTCCAGTAAACTTTCTTTTAAACAGAAAAACTATAAATAAAAGTAAATAATAAAGGTTAAAGAGACAGCTCATTGAATAAGCGTTTGCTATACAAGAGTAGGTGCTGAACTTCAGATGCCCCACACCCACAGAATGTTGGGTCTTTACAATAGCCCACCTGTGTTCTTAGTACCCGGAAGGCAAAGACATGAGATGCCTAATGAAGACATTTTAACTTTCTGTTCTCACATTTTTCATCAAACACTGAATTTATTACAACATAATACAGAGGATTTTCTACAAACTGATGAAACTTCTAACATACACTGTTGCATGTATAATGGCACCAAGCTAATGGTAGAAAATCCTGTGAAGAACTTAGTAAAATGAAGGCACAGTAGTCAGACGCTAGCCAGAGTGAAGGTTAGACCGAAACTGACCCTATTAATAATAAGTATAAAGGAGTAGTTGCCTAATAGCATATATAGTAATTTCACTATATTCCAATAATATATAATTATTCCAATATATGCATTTACCTTTACTACTGCTGCAAGCTTTAGAAGAGGTGGTCAATGGTTGGCTTCTTAGCTGTGAACTGCCAGCACTGGATAAATAAGGTTAGAAAGTCCCTACATAATGGTACAGAAAAGAAGGCCTGCCTTCGTTGCTCATCCTTAGACCACTCTCTCTTCTATGAGTCTGCCAACAATGAGATTTTAATTCCTCCTTAAGAAGAAGCCTATTAGGAGAAAGAATGCCCATAGTGTCAATGTCTTCCCCAGTGAAATTAGAGAAGGCTGGAATAAAGATTCCTTAAACAGAAGTGCTGAGTCTTGGCACTGAGAACATAATTGCTGCCTTTCAGGGAATGTGCAGAAGGAGCCCTCTTTGGCGGGCTGCACGGTGAGATAATACCATGGACAGAGGAACTTCCAGTTCCTACTCAAGGGTGTGTTTCAGGGTCAAGGGAGAAGAATGCTTTCTTCATCTTACAACTCCTTTAGGATACCAAAGACCAGGGAACACTCTACATGACAACATGAAATAAATAGACTGAGTTCTCTGAAAAGCAAAGAGCAATAGCTGATAAGTATCTGTTGTTTTCATACCCAACAAAGTGATGCATGTAGAGTTTAAAGAAGCCACAGTCCCCTGCCTGCAACTGATCTTGTTACCAGAGATAATCATCATCAGTAACATGGCTTATTTTTCTGACAGCTTCAGTGGTGAAAAATAAAAGGTCTCGTCTGTTACATCTGGTTATATCAAGTCAGTCATTCAACTTTTTCATATCTGAAAACAATGGGATTCTGCATGAGCCCCCACCCCCACCCATCCCATACCATGAAATTAAGAGCAGTATGCTTATTTTGTAGCCAGTAGTTAGTGTTCTGTTAGACCATATGCTTTATGTTTTCTGTCAACTTTCATTCCTCCCTGTAATTAATAATTTCATTTAAAAAAATTTTTAAATTTTAAACCTTTTAAAATCTATGATATTTTTCTCTTGTAAGTTCCAGAAGGATATTGCTTTATACTTTCATGTAATATAAGGCATATATTTCACTGTCCTTCAGTTTTGTGCCTTTCTTGAAGTCAACTACTTCTCCTTACCTATCTCTCCTGAGACTCCCACATAACTCTGTACTGGTGCTGGTCTGTGAGACCCCACATAGCTCTGCACTGGTGCTGGTCCATGAAACACCTTGGGGACTATATTCATTTCTCTTGTATTGGATCTCCTTTTGCCAAATCCCCTACCTTCCTTCTCTTTTTTTATTTACCTATCATTTCAGAGTAGCAACCAGAATATTCGACCCCTGGGAAAGAAGTACAGGTTACAGGTTCTTACACATCTGAAGGTGCTATTATGCTAGCCTCACAGCTGTGTGCACAGTTTGTCTGGAAAAGTCGAAAAGGGGGAAATCACTTTCATTGGAATTTCAAAGCTAGCCCTTGCTGGCTACTGAAAAATCTGTAATTAGTTCCGCTCTTCTAATGCAATCACTGTTGCTCTGTGAGAAATTTGAAATCTCTTTATTATTTTGGCAATCTGAATGTCAAGAACAAGTTCCTTAGGTTGAGTTGATCTTTCCTTTTTTTAAAATTAAATTTTCTAACTTTCTCAGAAGTCTCCTATGCTGGTTAGGTTCTGGCAAGCACACACGAGAGACTCCTGGAAAGAGGCAATTTCACCCTGAATGATATTGGCCCTCTATTATGTCTGTGGAGCAAATATTATTTCTAGTTGATGGACGAAGGCCTAGGTCACTATGGGCTATGCCACCCCTGGCCAGGTGGTCCTGGTTGGCATAGTAAAGGTAGGTGTGCATGTGCCTTGAAACAAGCCAGTAAGCAGTGTCCCTCCATGATAACTGCTTCAGTCCCTGCCTGTAGGTCTTGCCCTGACTTCTCTCAGTGATGAACAATGACCTGAGAGTTATGAGACAAAATAAACCCTGTCCTTCCTGGAGAGGTTTTCATCAGTTTTTATTCTTCCAACAGAGATGCAAACAAGGATAATCCCTAGATCCAGCATCCACATCGTTCATTATTTTACCATTTCCTAGATTGTTTCCTAAAGAACATTTCCCTCCACCTCCTCTATCTGTGTTATGGGTCATGTATGTATCCGTCTATCTATCATAGATGAGAGATGTGTTTGTGCCTGTCACAGAACTGCTATATTGATCTTTCATACCTCGTATCTGTTCTTGTTTTTTCCTTTTATTCTTTTTTCTAAGACATTTCTTTCACTTAATATTCTAACCCAGGTACTGAGTCTTTAATTAAAGGTACAAAAATATTTATTTTTCTAAAACTTTATTCATATACTTTCATTGCATTTTTGGCATCAATTCTTACTTCACAATAATAACATCACTTTATATCTCTTAAGACTGTGTAAATCAAAGTTTGTTAAAAATATCTTCAGATGTCAGGATTCCTTCTATTTTATAAAATTACTTTTATTAATATTGTTCTCTTTCTAGCTAGGGAAATTCTCCTGATATCCTGATGCCGTGTTGGACAATGGCACTTCATAAAAATTTTGGGAAACTGTATCAGATAATGAGCTTTTCAGGTCTACACACTTTGCTGTAAATACTGAGTGGCCAGTAAGCCTTTGGGGAGGGTATACAAAATACAGTATCTATCATTATTTTCCCTTTGATACTTCAGTTTTTTCAAAGAAGGGTCCTCCGGGTCTGTTTTACCGCCGATTTTCATGGATTAAGGGTGGTTGATGAGGCCATCTTCTCATCATTATACACACTTTCTTTTAATATATTCTATCTTAATTGAGTCAATTTACTCCTATTTGTCTCTGCTCCTGCCAGTTACAAGACTCGAGTATTCATGGTTGATTTTTCTCCTAATCAATATCTTATATTGGCTGCATATTTTAAGCAATTATTTTGTTTGTTTCAATGTTCACCTTAGCTCCCCTTCTCAATTACTAGTCCCTGAGCCTACCCATGGTTTGGCAAATGCATAGCTTTGACCTTGCTGTCGTTTTCATTTGCTTTTAAGAATCTCCTCCTGCTGTCTCCTTTCTTGATCTACTGGCCATACACCAATAATTATTTTAATCATTCTCATCCATTGCAGTCTTTTCTTCTACATCAGCAACATTCTTTCTCATCATAACAGAAGGCTGGCAAGGGCTACTTTATAAAAAGAAGGAGCAGCATAATGTTTACCCCACAATTTCAGAGATTGAAATCCCAAGTGGCAGGGCACAAACTCGGTGGTTAGGACCAGTCTCCTACAGCAACTTGTGACACAGACATCAACTGTGAGAGCAAGCAAGTGATTCCATCTTGACCCAGGAACTAAGAGAGCTTTGTGAGGTTGGCTTATGATTTTTATAGCACCCCTCTCTTGAAAACTGAGAGCGTCACAAGAGACCCACCTTCTGTGAGCACAAACCTCAGTTACCCAAGGACTTCCTGCCTCGGGTTCACCTCTTAAAAGATTCTAGTATCTTCCAATAGTTCCACCTAGGAGATAAATACGCAGGGACAAAGCAGCATAAATAAATTGTGTAAACCAAAGTGAGCACGCCACTCATTTTTGAAGGATTTTGAAGGATTGAATGATCTGTGACCTTGGTGTTGAAGAGCGCAGGAAACTTAGATGGTTTCCAGAGCTGTCACATGGGCATAAGAAACTAAAGCACTATAGCTTTGAAAGACTCAACCAAGTGGGGATGGAATAAGACTGAGAATTTTAACTTCTTTTACTTTGATGACTTAAGTATAGCTTTGATCCATTTCTAAAGTCCCCTGTTATTCCTTCTGTACACATATAACATAAAGTGAATTCTCTAATTTTTCTCTTATATTTAAGTTTGGTATAAAGTTCATCAACCAAGTTCTTGCCTAGAATGAACCGCAGCATGTGAATAACAAACACCATGAAGCAATGGAGGAGTGTTCCTCTTTCTCCACATCCTTGCCAACATCTGCTGTCACCTGAGTTTTTGATCTTAGCCATTGTGTCTGGTGTGAGGTGGAATCTCAGGGTTGTTTTGATTTGCATTTCTTTGATGACTAAGGATGTTGAACATTTCTTTAGGTGCTTCTCAGGCATTCGACTTTCCTCAGTTGAGAATTCTCTGTTTACCTCCATTGCTGGTGGGAATGCAAGCTGATACAGCCTCTCTGGAAATCAGTTTGGCGGACCCTCAGAAAAATGAACATAATACTACCTGAGGACTCAGCTATTCCACTCCTGGGCATATACCCAGAAGATGCTCCAACATGTAATAAAGACACATGCTCCATTATGTTCATAGCAGCCTATTTATAATAGCCAGAAACTGGAAACAACCCAGGTGTCTCTCAGCAGAGGAATGGATACAGAAAATGTGGTACATTTACACAATGGAATACTACTCAGCTATTAAAAACAATGACTTCACGAAATTCTTAGGCAAATGGATGGAACTTGAAAATATCATCCTGAGCAAGGTTACGCAGTCATAAAAGAATGAACACGGTATGTACTCATTGATAAGTGGTTATTAGCCCATAAGTTCGGAATACCCAAGAGTCACTTCACAGCAACAGTAGGACTGAGTGTGAGGACCCAGCTGGAGGACTTGGAGAAGGGACTGAAGGAGCTGAGGGAGTTTTCAGACTCATGGAGGGAGCAACAGTGGCAACTGGCCTGACCCCTCAATGCTCCAACTAAAGAATACACATGGAGAGACCCATGGTGCTGGCCACATATGCAGCAGAGGAGGGTCTTGTTAGCCATCGGGGGAGGAGAGGTCCTTGGGCCTGGGGGTGTTATATCCCCCAGTATAGTAGAATGCCAAAGAGGGAAGCCTAGAGTGGGTGGGTGGGTGGTTGGGGAATACCCTCATAGAGGTAGGGGGAGAGGGGGGGGAATAGGGAGGTTCCAAAGGGGAGATCTGGAAAGGGGGAAGCATTTGAAATGTAAATAAAGTATCAAAAAATAAAAACAAACAAACAAAACAAGCAAACACCATGAAACTACTCATGATATTATAATATTTTTAAAGTTTTAAAAGCTATTCTTCACCTAGTATTCCTTCCCAAATGTTTGGTAAAACTTCTTCATCCAACCTTACAGGTTCTTTTTTTTTTAATGCTCCCAGTAAAACATAATAATGTAATGACTACATTCTCTAATACTTCCCAGGCTATCAAAAACTCAATACAATCATAGACATTGAAGTATTACTTGTTTTATATATATATATGAATGTTTCTCTACAAAAACCAAAGATAATTGTGTTTGAAGAAGTAAAGAATGAGAAATTTCTATTATTTGAATTCACAAATTAAAATCAAGAATCAAAATAATCTTGCCATAGATTTAAATTATAAAGTTTTACTTTAAGGCTTTACAGAAATTGTGAGTTTCAAGGGAAGCTTTCTAACATTTTCCAGGACTGCCAAGTTAAACAGTAACAGTTGGGAGATTTAGCTCTGGAGCACGTGGCTAATGACCTTCAAGGCAACTGGCCCCATATGTCAACAAGGAAAAAACAATATGTACTGTAACTGTTGAGGTTAGATGCTTTCTTATTTTTTTCCCCATTTTTGCAACTCAAGATCTGGTATAATTGGCTGTAGCATAAGGATGGAGAGGTGTTTTCAATAACAGTTTTTGTCTTAAAAGATGTTATTTTTTGAAACTAATTATTAAGAAAATTAGATTTCTTAGCATATTTATCTAAAATATGTCCTTGTTTCTTGAAAGAGATGGGTTGCATTTTTCTACAAATGTGTATATTGGCTTGTGATATTCTTGGCTGAACAAACTGTTACCATGAGAGTGTGATCGGAACAACTGGTGGGGCTTGTGGAAAAAAACATTTCAAACACGAGTGACTCCCCTCCATATTATACATTTCTTCAAGCAACTCGGAGGAATTTATAAGGTGTTTGCTCTTATTACACATCTGAGAAGAACTTGCAAATATGCTGCATTACTTTTCAAATGATGAATTGTCATTCTTTCTCGTAAGAAATGATTATCAATAAAATTTTACAAATACGAGAACTAGAATATTGATTGAGATATCTGCCCACAAAGAAACCTTGTTCCTAAACAGGGAGCAATATTATATTAGATTTTGCATTTATGATTTATGGCTATCAACAAAAATATAATAGTAATGACAGCTATCTAGTTAAACAACTGCTTATTGTATGAAAAATCATTTTAGAACACTCTAGCATGCTGAAGTTTTTAGTATTTATAGCCGTTGTGATCAAACAGACTTGAGATTAAATAGTTCTTACCATTTCTCTCTCTCTCTCTCTCTCTCTCTCTCTCTCTCTGTGTGTATGTGTGCGTGTGTGTGTGTGTGTGTGTGTGTGTGTGTGTGCAGGTGCATGTGCAAACGTGCATTTATGTGGATGCCAAAGTATAACTTCCAGTGTCATTCCTCGGGTACCACCATCCATTTGTCTTTAAAGCATTTTTTTTTTTTTTACATAGATTCTCTTATTGGGCTGGAGCTGGTCAAGTAGGTTAGTCTGACTGGCCATGAACCCAGAGCTATGTCTGTCTCTTCCTCCCCAACACTGGGATCACAAACAGTTATTGTAATTCCAACCATGTCTTACATGCTTTCAGCAACAGAACACATGTTCTTGGTCAAGCACTTGGCATATACTGAGCAAGCCCCAATATCAACCACATCTCTATGACATGTACCAGTTCATGGGAGAGAGAGAGAGAGAGAGAGAGAGAGAGAGAGAGAGAGAGAGAGAG
>JADRCH010000180.1:2984489-3190171 GCA_019843965.1 Rhynchomys soricoides | reverse complement strand
TTCTCTTTCTCTCTGCCTCATCTGTCTCTCCCCCTCCTCCTCTTCCCACTCCTCCTCTCCTCCACCTGTTTCTTCCTTCTTTCACTTTTCTACAGAAAGCACAGCCATTATCCTTACCTGCAAAAGCTCTTCATTTAACTACATTTGCATGAAGTTAATGAACTTTATGACTTCTTGGTAACAATAAAAGGCCTTTCACTATTTTTCTCTAAGACTCAAAGAGTATTGACCCTTGTCAGAGAAGCCTAGGATAACTCCAAATGAAGCCCAGGGACAAAGAAAATAAAAGCAAACTAAAAGCAAACACCTAAGAAATCCAGTTGTATTGAGGACAAAAAGGCTAGCCTCCAGAAGTATGGCTACCAAGTGTGCTTTCCACAGGCAGTCTTACGTCTTCCTGAAATATGGCACATAAGCTTAAAGGGCTAGAATAGTCACCTTTAAAACAATTTTACCATGGAATATTACTGTCTAATAGACTACTGAAGTGGGTGTCGGGGAAAAGGGCAATGCTTTGAAATCTTGGAATTATCATTGAACAAGTGTTCTACACAAAATCTACTGAGACAAAACTATTTGAAATCAATTATCAGGCTTTTTCTATACATGAACATTAAGAACTTCTCCAGTAGTAAAACATGGAAAAGAGGATTTCGTGCAAACCCATGACATAGTGGCATGGTCATTGCCCAGGAGTCTTGTAGTGAGGAAAGAATTTGAGCTCCACTTTAAACATATCTCATGTACAAAGAGAATTTACAGCCAGGCAACAGGCTAGGTTCAGTGGTGGCAACATAACAATGAAGCATCGAAGATAAACTGGGTTCTGACCAAATAGACCTACTATTATGAACTATAATATAGAAGGCAAGGGGTTACATGGTGAGCCCCTGTGAAGGTGTTCCCTTGAGAAATCACACCATGCCACAAACCTGATATAAAGGGAGTTTATTTGGGGGAAGGGAAGGGAATGAAGGGCTAGAGAAGGGGTAGGGGCAGACAGACAGAAGCAGAGCCGTGAGGGCAGAGAAGGGGAGAACTACAGAGAGAAGGAAAAAGAGGTCTGCTGGAAACATGTGGAGAGAGAGGGGGAGGGGAGGATGAGAAGAGGGAGGGGGAAGGAAAGAGGGGGGGGGGAGAGAACAAACTGGGTTAGCAAGCAGTCCTTTTTATGCACCAGACCTCACAGGTAGGTGATGATATAAGCCTCTGTTAGGTTCAGGAACCTAACAGAATCACCTATAAGCTAAGACCTATTAAGATTCTGGTGGGCCTGGATGATAGGTGGGCCAAGTAGAGCCTAGATGATAAAGCGATACCCAAGGGTGGTAGATGAAGAAGCCACGCATTAAACTAACTTGGCATGTATTTTAACCTGTACTAGATTTTACCAATAAGTACCCAGAAGGGTCTAAAGATTCTTTGTTAGATACCAGCTGCCCTTAATGATTATCATACGTTACTTCAAGTAGGCTGTCAGTCCAGCAGTATGAAAGCCACATTGTATTGAAGGAAGTAACCAATGTCTACAGGCATTTGGAAGTCTTCCATCTCAAGGACAACAATAGCCAGATTTAGGAAACTATGTCATAAGATGCCAGCTAGACATGAATGTCAGATAAACAGTGAATAATTGTTTAGTATAAACATGACCTAAATGGTGCAGGATGACAGACTTACATAAACAACTATTATACTTATTATGGATATGAAATCGACATTTATCTGAGTAACATTTTTTTGTTTTGTTTTGGTGCCAATATTAGTAGTGAGTCTAAATATTCAGCCTTCAAGGATATTTCAAATATACGTCTCCATTTTTGTACCTTAAAATGATACTTGATTTTACTTTTCAATGCAGGAGGTCAAAACCAGTGTTTTGCGTATGCTAGTCAAGTACTCTTAACACTGAGCTATAGTCTCAGCCATAAAGTGTTAGTGAGGAAAAATATTATAATGAAAACATTTTGAGTTAGATAGTACGGTACTTCTACATCTTCCTACATAGCAGCTAAATATAAAAAAGAGAAAATATAGGCAAAGACAGCTCCCTAAGACACTCTTCTGGTAAAAAAAAGTGCTTTAACTTTTTGTGCTAACAGTTATAGCATGTGAACTTTAAGAGGAGTTGTTGTAAACGTTTTTAAGTACAATAACAAGGTAGAAACAACACAACTAGCCTGCAGAATTCAGGAAGAAAGAGGGTGAGCATCAGGAAGTTTCAATTTCGTGTTAACCCCTTACGAACAATTGGTGAGGACCAACAGAATATTTAGAAATATGATTCACCGATGGGTGCAGTTTTCACACTTCACTTGTAAATTGGAATATCCCTGCTTACACATGCAATGATCAGTGAGGATTGTGCAACAAAAAATAGGAATATTAGGGCTAGAGAGATGATTCAGGGATTAAGAGAAATGGCTGCTCTTTCAAAGGACTAGTGTTCAATTCCCAGAACACACATGGCAGTTCACAACTGTGTATAATTACAGTTCTAGGGGATCTGACACCCTCACACACACAAATGTTGGTTGAACACCAATGTACATTTAAAAAAAAACAAATAAAATGACCAACGTTTAAAAAATAAGAATATTCAGAAATTTAAAAATATATTTTAGAAATAAACCTGTTAAGAAGTGAGAGATCAGATATGTCACTATCATCAAGAAATCCACTGAAGTATAATATAACAAAATAGAGGAGAACATAGAAAAGCCTCAACTCAGGCAGAAAGCACTTGGTTTCTTAACACTTTCTTCCAGAGGGAATTTTGTGAATGAATTCTGCTTCCTTGGAGCTGCAAATGCCTGCAGGGATTTGACTCTAGTTATTCATATGTTCCTATTGTCTAAGCTTTTGCACATCTTATAAATCAAGATATTCATGGATAACTGGTCTTATAACCAACAATTTGGCACAGGATGTGGATTTAACATGTCTTCTTCAGTAATGAGGGATACCAATCCACTTTGCAGCCTTGATTCTATTTGCAATATAGTGGATAAACATGTGACAGATGTTCTGGAATTGGAGTGCCATAGATGAAAAGAAAAGGACCAGAAAGAAACTTGAAGTCAAATTGACTGCCACCCATATAAAGAGAGACAAACCTGACAGGAAAAGTCAGCTGAACAAATATTTGACTTACTGTACTTGGCTCTATCTGTCATTGCCCCAGAAGGTTTTTTTAAGGGCTTAACTGGGTAAATGTACTTTTGCTTGGTGGTCTAGCAAGGGACACACTAACAATAGTGAATTGTCTCTTTCTGGTTGTGTCACATTTTCTTCAAGAAGGAATTAGTTCCTTTAAAAATGGATAAGTCAAATTAAACAATCTACAACTTTACCCTGCAATGCATCCACGAATGCATGCTTCAGATGTAGTGCTTAGTACATATTTTCTAGGAAATAGTCAAGTAGACTTTAGAGCTCCTATCAAACTATTTAAATTAATTCACTAAATCATTTGTCGGGGCCTGCTATGTGCAGATTTTGTTTGTACTAAAAATTGAATTTCTTGGATGAACAAAACAATCCCTGTGGTGAGCAAATATCTAAGGATTTCCTCAGTGTTATCAATAATGGCCAAACTGGAAGAAATCCAAAAGCTCATTGACAGTAAATGAATAATTGTACTTTATGGCATTCATGTAGCAAGACAATCTTCATCAATGAAAGACGCTACTTCACCCTACACTAATCACCATGATAAATCATAAAACTCACGTTGCTGCAAACAACATCATTCAATTCATATAAAGTTTAAAATTTGGAAAGATTAAACAATATAATGCTTGAAGGCAGGTCTCCCATTGACAAAACTGTAAAACAATCAAACGAACAAGGAAAAGACAATTTAAGAAGAGAGTAAATAGATGAACTTGGCTAGGTGCCTCGGAAGCATTAGTCATGCCCTGTGACTTTTAAAAAATGTCATCAAATGTGTTATTAACGCAATCACTATTGGTATCCAATATGCAGGATTTTTTTCTTGGACTCCCAGCACATACCAAAACCTGCAGATGCCAAATCTCTTCATGTAGGAGCTGAAGGGGTTTGCAACCCCATAGGAAGAACAACAATATCAACCAACCAGACCCCCGGGGCTCCCAGAGACAAAACCACCAACCAAAGAGTACACATGGCTCCAGACGCATATGTAGCAGGGGATGACCTTGTTGGACAGCAATGAGAGGAGAGGCTCTTGGTCCTGTGAAGGCTCGATGCCCCAGTGTAGGTGAATGTCAGAGCAGTGAGGCAGGAGTGGGTGGGTGGGGGAACACCCTCATAGAAGCAGGGGAAGGGGGATGGGATAGGGGGTTTCCAGGGAGAAAACCAGGAAAGGGGATAACATTTGCAATGTAAACAAAGAAAATTTCCAATAAAAATATCCATTCATGTATTGGTTCTTGACTCTAGATGGTAGACGAAGAACTATTTATTGTTTAGAGTTTATAAATAAATTTTTACATTTTTTTATATATGTGTTTCATTTTATTAAACATAAATTTAAAAATAACTGGAGAGTCTGGGGTGATGATTCATTAAGTAAAATGATTGCCACATAAGCATGAGCCTTCGTTCAAATGCTTAGCATCTCTGTAAAACCTCAGAGATGGCCATGAACATCTGTTACACAATCACAGGGGGAAAGAAACAGGAGGATGTGAAAAGCTTGCTGGCTAGCCAGCAGAGCTGAAACTTAGATCCAGGTTCAGAAAAACAACAACAACAACAACAACAACAAAAAAGCAAGACTTTGTCTCAAAGCCTAAGGTAGACAGTAATTAAGGAATATATTCTGATATCACACATATATGTGCACATACACAAAGACATGCATATACCACACACAAACTAATAATTGGACAATCCATTAGGAAATAGATTTTCTATTTGAAGAGTCAAGAAATAGCAAACCTTTAAAATACTTTGCAAACTATTCCACAAAGAAAGAAGTTTCCTTAAGTTTCTTAATATTCTTAGTATTCTGAAGTTGACATTCAATGAAAAACAGAGGTGGCCACTGTTGTGGTGTGAATGTGGTGAGACACGGATCAGAAAAAAAACCCTCTCCATCCAAATTTAATTTGGATAGTCATATCTTGTTAGCTAATAAACCCAATAAACCCATGTTTCTAAGTACATAAATTTAAAATAAAGACAATGAGTCAACTGAAATTGCATCTTACTCCACATAACTATCATACTTGTTATTTGAAAATAAGCACCTGAATGTCAGACAAAATTAGGTTTTAGGATCGCCTGGATGAATCAGTGAATCTGTTACACAGAATAGGGGGCTTCGACACAGACCCAATCCGTATTAGATTATAATGTTTGCAGTGTCTTGCATTTTGATTAGAGTACTTCATTCATAGACTATATTTGTGTGTGTTGTGAAAAGAGGAAGTGTTATTTTAAATATTTAAATGGATTTATCAACAATTAACTAGTAGACCTGAAGGGAAAAAAGGAAAGAACAGCTGATGTCTGGCCTCGGATTTTGAAATGTTTATATAAGAGAGACTAGAACAGATGTTACCTGTGTCTAAAGAAAGAGAAACAAGAAATATTATGTTTAAGTTGAAATAGGATGGATGGATAGGTAGATGTGCTTATTAATGGGAGGAATTTGATGAATGCAAATGCAAAACATTCAGAAGAGAATGCAATAACAATTACTAATATGCAATAACAGTTAATATTGATTTTGTTCAGAGATGGCATGAGAAGAGAGTGAGTCTTTACATACTTGTCTTTCACTTTCCTTACAGCACTTTGTCACACTGGATAGATAGACAGACAGACAGACAGACAGACAGATAGATAGAAGATATAGGTATAGGTATAGATATAGATATAGATATATAATTTAAATTATTAGGAAAAGTTTTAATGGGAAATACTTTAGCTACATAGCATCATGGTTTTTCTATGGTTGAAACGTAATGGTTCGATTATGTTTAATGCTGTTGTAAAAATGTGTGACACTACCCACGCTTTTGGTAACTTCATACTCCTTTTTAAAGTCAATACAACTTTTAGAGGTGAAACTTTGAATGGTTATCTCTGAAGAGCTCTGAAGTGGTTATTTCAGATTTCGTAAATAGAAATATGTCAGTAAGCTCAAAATTCCCATCCAGGGTGTTTCTTTGTTTTCTCACTGTGATCATCTCAGAGAAGGCCTAATATAAGTGAAGAATGCATTTTTCAAACCTACCAAACAAATTTGTAAACTGTCAATTAAATATGCCTTCTCTGCTCTGAGCGGTTTTATTTGATACAGGTTCCACCAGGCTTATACATTGTTGATATCTATTTATGCTGCTAACAGGTGCCTAGGGCTATCCTCTTGTTTCAAATTATGCTTGATTCCTCACAATAGATCTACATCTAAGTAATATTTGTCTTCAAATTTAACAGCTCTGAAGTGATTCTACATCTGATTGAAACATTTGGTCTCAACTGGTCAGCCACCAAACCTAGTGGGCACCATTTAGTTCACACTGAAGTGATTCTAGCAGAATATGCAAGAGTTTCCTAGCCTGGAGAGCTTAGCCAGTTTTTAAATTTCTCAGTGGATTTGGATCTGTAAGGCTCTGAGATTTCTGTAAGATCCTTGAGACTTCTTCTTGCATTGTGTAATTGTGGCCCTGTTTGTTAGTTTGATTCGTTTGTAGCTTGGTAATATCTTCATGTGTGAGATCTCAGTTGGTTTTTATGCTGATTTGTCATCAGGTCCTGAATCTTTATTCTTCAAAATAAAGTTTCTTGAGATAATCACTGACATGGGAACTCCTTTTTCAGGATTAGAATTATTCATCTTGCATTGTTCCTGAATGACAGGATCAGTGGAGTTGGAGGATTTTGTGAAGTGGCTTGCCGTGTGCAAAAGGCAGCTCTGTTCTAGTCACAGACAGGCTAACACCAAGCTGCTGCATTGAAGTTTTCATACTGGTTTGTTCGAAATGGGCAAATTACATTGTAGCTGGAGCACTACTTGAGGTGCCATTTGGAGACTGCTCAACGGCATAAATGGCAACTTCTGCCTGATCATCTGGCAATGTCTTAATAGCCTGCACATTTACAGCTAAAGCCTGGTTTCCTCCCAAAACTTTATGCAATGATCTACCAACTGCTGCTGCTGGCTTCTAGTATCTATTTCTTGTGGAAAACTAAATTCACTAACCCACCTCTGCCATTTTTACTGGGCATACACCTATAACCTACTGGTGATTTGCTCCTGTTATGTATTGACTCCTTCACCTCCAAGCCCAGTTCCCAAACCAGTACTTTAAACCAGTACTGGTTCCCATTGCTGACTCAAAATAATCCCAAAGCCAAAACCTTTATTCTGAACATGGGTAAGTTTGGTAAAGCCAGTATTTGCAGGGGCACAAAATCCAAAAGCAGAATGTACAGCAGTAAATGTTTTCTCAACACCTCCAAAATCACCCTCTAGTAGGGGCTCAAAAGCCCTGTCTGAAGTGACAGAGAGATCCTACGGAATTAAAGACCATATTGAGACAGAAAACACTAAGTTGGCTTGGACTTGCATTATACAACTCGGTGCATTGCTCTCCAGAAGAAAATTTCCAGTCAAACTATGGAGTTCTGTCTCCTCTGGCTTAACATAATGGATGTAATACTAAAATTGCTGTCCCTATTAACCTGGCATCTCAGCAGTTGGAAATGAACTTTTATCCACAAGCTTTATCACAGGAAAACAATGTTTAGTTGAAAGAAACTGACGCTTGAGCGAGTTTAAACACATCTCTTTCAGAGGACAAGTTCAAAATAGGCAAGAACAAGAAAGCCACCAGGGTGGGTTGGTAGGGGGTGCCCTTTCCAAGAGGAGAGGCAGAGGGGGGTAATGTGAGGGGAGGACTGGGACAAGGGGGGCTGTGATTGGGATGTAAAGTGAATAAATACATAGATTAATGGACAAAAGAAAAAGAAAGCCACCAACAGGAATCCACCAGCCCAAATGCCATCTTCTCTGTTCCCCTGTGCTTTATTTGCATTGTTCTTCCCTTAGTTTATATGTGAATAATTTTCTTATGTTTCTATACACAAAAAATGGTGTCTATACTAGGTCATGTTGTGTTGCTGTAACAAAATGCCTAAAGTTGAGTATTTCATAAAGAAGTTTATAAGCTCGCAGTTCCAGTGAGTGGATGTTTCAATACGACACCAGTGTCTTGGCAAGCATCTCTGGTTGTTACACAATATGGCAAAGGAGGTAAAATGGAAATGTCTAGTATGCAGAAAGGAGCAAACCACAGTGCAGACATTGCACAGTGTGGTTTGCTCAATTCTTCTCCATAAATCTTTAATTCTAGGGATGGTGGTTTCTTACACATCAGTTGAGAGGAATCTAAGATCTATGGAGAAGAATTGAGCAAACTTTCTCAGCAAGAGCCGCATTAGTCTTTCTGGACAATGGTATCCCGGTGACCTGATTACTTGTCACTATACCCTGCCTCTTAAAGATTCCATCTTCACTGGGGAGCAGTCTTTCACCACAGGAATGCTTCAAGTATACATTCCAATGGTGTCCAAACAATAGCATTAGCCTTTCTTTCAGAATATACACTATCTGCCAAAACTAGATTTTATAGAAAGCTACCTAATATTTTATTCAATTGTACCAGAGTGTATGATTTTATTTTCATTTTTTCCAGCTCATGACAATAGGGGAATAAGATTTCTGAGAATGAGAAGTAGAGTTGTTACCAAATTTTTCCAATGTTCCTACATAAGAAAAAGAACAAGCTCTTTATTGAAAAGTTCAAAATCATTCAAATATCCTGCTTTTAGAAATATTCTGTCCTTATTTTACAATGTTCAATAAAATATATTGCTAATATTTCTGCATGGTTCTCAATGATATTGCACTTGAACTTTTGTCTAGGTATATTAACCATTGACATTTTGTTGGTTTATTATTATTATCATTCAACAATAATATACTTTATATTAAAATATATACATATATTAAATATATAATATTTTTAAATTTTTCTTTTATTTTTATTTGTGTTGTATTTATATGCATGTTAACTCCTAAGTGTGTATAGGTGCCTGGTGCAGAGGCCAGAGTCTGGCATCGGATGTCCTAAAGCTGAAGAGTCAGGTGATTGTGAGCCACCCAACATGGATGCTTGGAATTAACTGGGGTCTTCTGCAAGAGCAAAAACATTTTTAACTGCTAAGCCATGTCTCCAACCCTGTGGTATACTTTTATTTTTAAGAAAGGACTTTTCATGTAAGTAAAAATATTTCAGAAAACTCAAAGTAATGAGAAAAGCCTAGTTCAAAAACATGTGGCTATCAGGAAAGTCACTCTGGGACTATAACAGAAGATGTGAGGTTATCAATTCTGGCTAGTTACTCTGGTGGTAGCATGCCCAGCGAAATTCTTCCAGTCTCCTCTAGTCTGAGAGATGGTAGAGACTGTCTATGGTTTCTGGCTCTGTGTGTGTGTGTGTGTGTGTGTGGTGGGGAGAACATACAATGAAAGGCAGAGAAAAGAAATCCAAGCATTAGGTGTAAAGATAATATGTAAGAAAAGAAACAATATAAATCATTTATTACAACAACAAAAAAACTCAGAAAGTGGCAATTACATACAGAGAAATAATTGAAAATAGGCCCTGTTAAGAGTGTGGTTTCTCTTTTATTCCCATGACCCTCAAAGTGAATTTTCTAGGTTTGTTTCTCATCTTTACTTCACAGTATCTGCCTCAGCTTTTAACATGGATATTTAACTAAACAAAAGATATGTGTGCTGTTTACAAAATTTACTTACAATGTGAATCTATTGGGAATCCTATCTTAACAGACTGGCATTGAAAATCTGGTGAAAGAAGCTGTTTGTTTGTTTGTCTGTTTGTTTGTTTGTTTTGAAACAGGTTTCCTCTGTGGGAAAGAGCCCTGGCTGTTCTGGACTTGATTTGTAGACCAAGCTGGCCTCAAATTTACAGGTCTCCCTATCTCTGCCTCCCAAGTGATGAAAGGCTTTCACCATCATGCCGAGTCAGAAGCTTTTGTAGCAAGAAAGATGTGAGACAGTGCCACCATGCATGACCTGGGTCCTGAAATTCTGCATTGAACAAATGAAGAAAGGAAAAGTACTAGGATTGGGTGCACTGTGCTCAGTCTGATGGAGGGCACCTGCTACTATTGGCAACCCACAACCTCAGCAGGTTTATAGAACACAGCATGGGCTGGGGTTATTAGCTGGTCTCTATAGGCAACCAATCTCAGGGGATAAACATCCGGGAGGAGAGACAAGCTGCAGGTTGTAGTCTTTGCATACATTGGTCATTCAGTCATACTAAGACTCCCTAGGAAAGCTTTGCCATCCCTCAAAGCACCTCCTAGGTAAGGCTTCACCAGTTGGGTAGGGCTGAGGAACTGGTGTCCTCAACACAGTCCTGTCATGTCATCAATACACATTCACTTAGGATGCAATTCACACAGATTTCTCTCCACCTCTGCAAGAAAGTACAGACTAGATTAGCATGTCTCTCAAAGGGTCTAGTTATGAAGTGTTTTTGAAAAAGACTCCCAGAAACTGAAGCAACATAAGTTATTAACCTGTAGAAGGTCCTGAGTGACCATAATGCTCTGCTAAGGTGTGACTTCTAGAAACATACTGTCACCTCCTTGTGTCCCAAGGATCAAGGCCAAACATATTGAAAATATTTCAAAACCATCCAAAGTATAGATTTATTTTTGTAATACTTCAATAGTACCCATAATTCTCGAGTTAATTTCATTGGTATTGGGAGATAGAAGTCGTGGGCTAAGACCTTTATACATACTTAGATATTCTGATCTAGCTGGGATTTCAAGCTTTGCATAAGCTTTCAACCTTGAGAACAAATACTGTTGTTTAGTCAGAAATGATACTTGGTAAGACACAGCAGAAAGTTCAGTGTACTTTACTAGGCACACCTTAAATAACTATTTTTGAAATTCATCTTTGAATAGTCAATAGTATCTTTCCAATAAAATATGCTATATCATAAACCCAAACAAAATGATTTAATGAGGTATTCACTTGCCCTCATTTAAACTAGTGGCTCCATCCTCTTGAGCCCAGAGAAACACAGTGACTCTCTGTAACTTGTTAGTAACATACAATCTTAGGCTTAGCACAGATCTGCTGAACAGAGAAACTCCAGGAGTTTGAACCCGACAATGTTAACAAGCCTTCCAGGTGACTCATTCATATTAAACCTGAGAGCAAGCTTTAAGCCACTCTTATCTGGTGACCTATATTAAAGGGGGAAGAAGGAAACCATTGATAGAATGAAAATTCTCATCAAAACACTGTCAATGTGTTTTTAAGTCTTGACGGGTTAATCAAACTCCCCAGGACATAAAAAACTAACCCAAATAATTGCAAACTCAACAGCCTTTAAGCATTATATTATTTTTGATAAAGGAAGGCAAGTTTCCATTTTCCAGGTGAAAGTATTACAATAGTATTAAAATGATTTTTGTTCTGCCATTGAATGTTCTAATTATGGCTACCTCTGTAATCACAGCACTGTAAAATCATACTCCAGTAATGACTGAGCATGCATTTGATGAGGTCATCTAATTCAAGAATTTAAATTCAAAATTTAGGGCCTGTTTTTCCTTCATGTGAAGAATCTTACACACTAACCCCCTGCCAATCTCTGACCTTTACTCTTCCCACAGTTCAGTTACTCGTAGCCAATCACAGTCTGAAATGTTAAACAGAAAGTTCCAGAAGCAAGCAAGTCATAAGTTTTACATTGTGCATTTTTCTAAAGAGCGGTAAAGCTCTTCTAACATCCGTGGTCCAGTGTACTCCTGCTATATTGACCACCTGCCTGGGAATCGCTTGATAGCTCCTTCCATTATTAAATCAACTTTGGCAGTAGCATGATGCTTACATCCCAGTAACCCCGCTTCAGACACTATGCCTGTGCCATGTAATTCACCTCACTTCATCTCTCCATGTATCTGCTCTAGCACCTCCAGTCCAGAGTGAGAATATTACAAAATGCTTTAAGAGCAAAAAAAAAAAAAAAAAAGCCAACAACAGCAAATGGTTAGTATTCTCATAATCTTATTAAACCATCTTGCCTTAGTTATTCTATATTACTGTTTGTTGTTGCATGACTATTTGCAAATTAATACTGTAGGTACAGAAAGATAAGGAAAACACCGTATATGTAGAGTTCGTTATCCTATGAAATGTCAGCACCTACTAATGTCCACCATGGATAAAGAGGGTGACAGTACTAATTGGTGGACTATAGAATAATCCAGAGATTATCTTTCATTTGTACTATCTTTCTCAATTCACTGTCTTTCCTAAGGCTGGAACTCCTAAGGACTTCAAGCCTGTGATAAATGCTAGTTAACATGAAAATCAATTACTGTCTGTTGGATGGCCTAGTCCTCTGTTTCTTTTTCCTGTATATCTCTGCATGCTTCGCAGACCCCCTCATTGGTCTATTAGAGTCCTTACAGGATAGCATTGTCCAGGAATTAATGAAGCCAATTATAGAAGAAGAGACCAATTTAAATCATTGAGGACATTAACAGAACTTCTACAAGACTTTCAAAATATGTGTTTAGACAGTTGTAGGCCTAATCAAGCTTCCTGCAGACAAATGACCCATTTTTTAAAATAGGCTCATTTAAATTACATTATTCTGAAGGAGGTTTTTAAGTATGCTGTCATTTATAAAGAAAATAAATTACTTCTTTGATTAGAAGGGAGAAAGATATTGTAGATCAAGGCATGGGGATCTAGTCCTTTGAACATAAGTCTGTATAACTGATATCAGAAGAAAAATTTAGTCCTCTTTGTGGGATTGTAATATGTTAGCAAATATTATTGTAGTATACTTATAGACTATATAAGTACCTAGGGAGTCTCTGCCCTGTTTTCAGGCACAAAGTTCCTAAAACCCTAAGAATCATTGAAGTGCTGTGTCTTTGTGAATACTAATGAGTTGGCTGATGGCTGTGGTCCTCTGGGTTAGCCTCAGGATGCAGGCTGGTTACCAGGGCAACCAACCATGTGAGTTGTGAGTTGGGACTTGCAGCCTCACCCCTCTCTCAGACTCTGAGGAGAGAAGAACTAAAGGTTGAACTGCTTAGAGAGAGCTAATGATTTAATCATGCTTATATACGAAGCCATTACATCCCAAAGGATGGGTTTAAAGACACTGTGCTAGGAAGGGAGCGTGCAACCTTCCACCCCTTTCACTATATCTTACCCTATGCAACTCTTCCATCTGGCTGTTGCTTGGTTGTATCCATTTATGATAAAGTAGTAAAAGTAAGAAACATGTTTCTCTGTACACTAGGAAATGTTCAAACCAAAGGAGGGGCTGGAGTACTCTCCTCTTTATGGTCAAATCAGCTCAAGAACACCGAATCTCCTGAACGGAAACTGTCAGCAACCTGGACTCCTATTGTTTATGTCTGACTCCTAATGCAGAGCAGTCCTGTGTCATGAACACTAACTTAGGTTGCTGTCAGCACAGAGTGGAATTGGAAGCTCCTCAGGACTGAAGAATTCAAGGGCACAGGAGAAATTCCTACGTATTTGGTGACTGCAGGAAAGTTTTGAATGTTGTGGGTGAGACTTCCAAGAGAAAGAAACACAATGTGAATTTTCTCTATCCATCGTTCATTCATGAAAATTCTCCTTTAAGGATTACAAATAGAATAATATATTTTCTTTGATAAAACTTATTTCTCTTTAATATGTATTCTCAGTTTTTACTTTGTAATGAGAGTATATGAGTTACACCTTAGAGGGAAAGCTTAGGTATTATTAAACCTAAAAGATAAAACTTACCTCTATAGGAATTACATTATTAATATTATCTAAATCTTGCCTTTCTTAATATATTATTATTAAAACTACAGACAGATTGCCAAGCTGTTTGGTTTGTCTATAATTTTATATATATGTATATATATGTGTGTGTGTGTGTGTGTGTGTGTGTGTTGGGGCATTGCTGTTGGACCTCAGCCTGCATCAGCCTGAAATGGTAGGGAATGGTAGGGAATGGTAGAAATGGTAGGGAATGATGTTGTCATTACAATATCCAAGGATCAAGAAATAGCCATTTTTGTCCTATTAGCCATCCTTCACTTTAGCAGAAATGGAATATCAATTCTTTTAGAACACAGTTATATTAAATCTTTACTATTGTCCAGATTCTGGAGATACAAAATATGAACAAATCACATTGCTACTTTCACAGACTTGACCTACAGTTTGGTGGGGCAAACCATAAGCAAATGTATCAAGTAACGTGTTTGGTACAAGAGAGGGGGAAAGTGAGCTGAAATGCAAGTAATGCTAATTAAGGGGCTAGACAGGACTGATAGGGTGGGGCAGTAAAGGTACGGCGTGAAGATAAGGTGACTAGGTTAGGAGGGCACAATGAAACATGAGGGAAGCAGCTCTATCAATACAAGGTTGATACAGGGGTGTGTGGTGAGAGGGAGCAAAGTGGAACCCAAGTGATATGGGCATCTTTGAACTTACGTCTGAGTAACACAGAACACAAAGGCATGCCCAGAACACAGATGTCACATAGGTTTCTAAATGGCCACTCTAGCCGCTGTATTAGCACCAATGATATCAACTTGAGAATTTGGAGAACAGCTGAGCAAGTGAGGAATAAGGTCACAGAGTAAGAGGATCTGGAAATGCGTCATATTTGGGCTACAGTTAACGATTAATTCAAGTTTGTTTATGAATCATAAACTAGATGACAGGCATGACAGAGTTGGGGGGGACTCACAGATGGTTCAGGCTTTAGGAGTTGAGCCCTGAAAGGTTGAAATAGAGAAAAGACCATAGCTGCTAAGGTAGGAGCAAGAGAAAGGGATTTATTAGTAGTGGATGTTGTAACTAGAGGACTTTGTCACATCAGTTTCCCAAGAAGAGAACAACTGACAACAAAGTAATGAAGGAGTGAGAGTCATTCTTGTCATAGCAGCATGTCAGAGAAATATGCAAATACGTCATCTGTGGGAGACAGACCATTGTGGTGAGTACCTTCATAATGCCTAGTGGACAACAGACTTAGGAAAATGGAGACCAAGAAAGCACCATATAGCCACAGCTTCTAACATTTGAAAGAGAGAAAGAGAGGGTGATGTAGACAAAGCAAGACCAAATATTGCATGTTTTCCTCATAATACATGCATACATGTGACATGAAAGTACAAAGTGGGGAGGTTGAAGGGGACCAGGAAAAGGTTGGGGAGGAGGGACATAGTTGGAGGCAGAATATGAGTAAAGTACAACACACGTGTATGAATGAAATGCCATAATAAAACCAGTTATTTTGTAAACTAACTTAAAAATTAACTTGAAAAGGGATGGGACATAGCTCCATGGTTCACAGCTCTTTCTCTGCAAGCATGAGGACGTGAGTGTGAATCTGCAGCAGACATATAAAATGTTGGTCATAGTGTGCCTGTCACTCCCAGTAGTGGGATGGGCAGCAGATGGAGACAGATCCTCTGAGCCCACTAGCCAGCAAGAACAGAAGTGTCTGGTTTGGTGAGACACTTTGTCTTAAGGAGAAAAAGCAGAGTCCTTTTCTGGAATGTGCATTTACTTGCTTGGGTACACACACCATTCCATACATATGCATACCACACACATACACACACACACACACACACACACACACAAGACCTCTCTGAAGGAATTCTTTAGAAATGACTGTGGGAAAGTTGGCAGGAAGCCATGGATTTCTGTGGGAAAGAACCATTAAGAAAAGGTTAAAATTAATTTAACGTTTATTTCATTTAAATTGGGTGTAGCTTGCAGAGCACTGATAATATGTGTGGCTGGTTTCAGAGATTTTTATAAGTGTGGGGAATTGCTTTGGCTGTTGTCATACTCGTTAGTAGAATGTTTTGTTCTAAGGTGGCATAAAATAACACTTAACATGTCTAAAAACTCTTCCCTGTATGATTTTATCAATAAATTATACAGATACCATCAATACATTTCAGTACCTAGGAAACATTCATTTCTATTTTATTTTAATGTTTTAAATATTTCTTATCTGAGCCCTTTGTTATCCTTTAAGATCAGATGGGGGCCTCCTAACAGTCTCATTTGATATAGGTGTGGCCCAAGATATGCTCTATCTGTGTGCATTCAGTACATATAGTGCCTTCTACAAATGGTGTTTTAAATCACTGCAAATAAGGTAGAGGGGAGATAAAAGGGCTCTCATATCACATCTCAGAATATAAACAACTCTTCTCTGAATATCTATTCTCAAAAGCTAGTAAGAACTGATCTCTATTTACATAATAGAGAAGATACATTTGAACTTCTGCGATGCAAACAGGCATCTTTCTCAATTACTCACAGCCCCTCAGCTACCAGCCCAAGAGCTACCTTAGAGATAAGAAACAAAGACCATTTTCTTCCAGGAACAAAGCAGGACTTTCTTTGTTTCAGTATGTGATTTTTTTTTTCTTTCACCATTCTGAGAACCTTGTTGGTGTGGAACAGTTCTTTTCGAAAACCCCTGCTCTGAACACACACACAGGGTCAGGGATTAGAGACAAGGACACACAAATAGACAGAATCAGAGAGGGGAGAGTAGCCTCCTATTTCAATATAGAAAAGCAGCACTGAAGCTAAGTTATGACTGAACGTTCAGGAGCAGTTGTAAGATTATAGGGAAGACTGAGCTTCCCTGGCAATTCTCTTCAATAAGAACATGTGAACTCTGGATGTTATGGGTGAGAGGTTGGATGACTTACGGCAATGCCTTCTCCTGTAGAAGAATAATTAGGAATCATAGTCATTGTAAACAACTGCTTATGTGTTTATCCTAGATACGTTGGCGAGCTTGTCTTTATGAACGGGTATACAAAGAACTCAAGGATTTTTTTGTTTGTTTTTGTTTTTGTTTTTGTTTTTGTTTTTTACCAAATCTATAATTAACCTGGGAGACATTCCACTGGAAGTGTAGCTTAGCAAGGATTTGAGATAGATTTTCAAAGGGGATGAATGCAGCTATTACATTTTCATGAAGAACTCTCGAGGGCTGCAAGTGCTGTGCAATAGGCTATTACTCTTCTGTCTGGCACTAGTACTGCTTCCGAGGTGTGTGAGAACTTCAGTGCTAAGTTGAGCAAAACTTGGAATACCACCTTTATTAGAGTAGATACTTGTTGGACTCATGCGCTGGATATCCCTGGTATCCAGCACGTGGTCTGATCCACAATAGGAGCTTGATGAATGCTCCACATATATGATTAAGTCTATTTGGGAAATCGTATGTGTGGGTACAGTTAGTAAGGTCTATGGTAATCTGAGTCCCTAGTGCATGGCAGTGAGCAGAAAAGAAAAACTAGCTGAAGTGTTGCAGAAACTCTCTCCAAGGTAAGTGAATAACTTGCCATGTTTCTTCTGGGAATGCAAAATTACTAAGAGGAATGAGTATGAAGAATTTAAATCTCCAAATCTGTTACATGTATCACTCATATTCCCTAGGAGTTTTATCACCACAGTGATAAAAGGCTTGTCTGCTTAGTAAAACCAGAGCTGGCTTCTGTGCAGGGCAATTATCAGAATGGGATGCCCTGTGCTTGAGGTTTAATTGTCTGCAGTGGCTGTGTTGATATCCTTTATGTTTGTCTTTGAAATTTTAGTCTGTAAATGAGTTCAAATGGGACAGAAGAACATGCCAGAGATATGGTGCCTCCAGTTGTTAATGTCCCCCCTTCAGGGTGCTTCCACGCTTCCTCCCTACCTCGATTCAGTGGTTTCTATTATTCTCTGTAGCTAGAGGAGATCTGAGCACAAGTTAGGGAAAGAGTCAGGGTAGAGTATGTGTGCCTTGCACATCACAGTCACCTAGCTATGGGATAGGGTGGTACAGGGATCAACCAACCACACGTGAGAAATTTGTGTTTAGGACCAATCGTACTGGCCATTGAGTTAACTAAATAAAAAATTAATACAAGTCATACATTGGAGGGAAGAAAAGGAAAAGTGGGAAATGCTTTTCCACAGAGGATCTCACTCTTGCTTTGACACTGCTCTGGACCACATAAAGCTGATGTGGGTACTCTGTCGGTCCACAGACAAAACAGACCAACACAACCAAAGATATTAACTTCTACATGTTCTTCCCTCTTTCCTTTAATAATTCATAGATCTGTTGGATACTATTATTCTCAATCCTGCTATTATAGGCTCTTTCCTTGCAATTTTCCATACCCTAGCCAACATGGGATAAAGAAGGTAAAGCTGGGGCTGCTAAGGAGAATCTAGATGATGTTCTAACTCATCACATAACACCACCTCCTCTAGTGATACCATTGACGGCTGGGGCTCTAAGTCTCGTCTCTCTGCTCCAGCTCTCTCCTTATCCCCTGATCAGCCTCTCTACTTACCCAACTGTCCTACTCATCCTTGACCTGATGAAAAGGTCATTCACCTATTTGCTTACTCTTCAAACAAAAATGAATTGATCATGTACTTGGTCTACCATTCAAGTTCCAACATGGTTTGTGGAACAGCAGCGTCAGAAAAGTAGGAGCTGTTAGCAATATAAATCTAGTAGCTGACTCAGAGTCCATGAGGGGAGCCACAGCAATCTTGTGCTAGCTTGCTGTGCAAGTGCTTTCACCTACAGCTTGGGAACTGTGTGTGTCTGCCTCTAATCTGAGATGAAGTCTGGGAATTTGCATGTCTATCATGTTGCTGCAACCAGTCCAGAGAGTGCAGAGAACTGCCTATCCAGATACTAAAGTTATTGTTGCTCTTACTCAACAAGAGCCTGAGGACAGCTCTACCAATAATTGCTTTTTAGCTTTAACTCCTGCTTGTATGTGTTCTACTATGCAAGTGTCCCTGACTCAAATTCAGTAGCCCTTTGAAAGAGCCACCACTGTCCGGTTGATGTTATCCTTTACTATTTTCATCTTGGCTTCACATGGACTGCCTCACCCAGCCTTGATATGGGGTTTTATGCCTAGCTCTATTGTATCGTGCTATGCTATGTTCCGTTGATATCATTGCTCTTTTCTAAAGGGAAATGAGCAGTGTATCTGGGGAAGGGTGGGAGGGAGATGGGGAGGAGGGGAGGCAGAGGAGGCTGCGGTCAAGATGTATTGCATGAGAGAAGAATAAATTAAGAAAAGAAAGGAAAATCACATAGCATTTTGAACTAGAAACAGATTTAAAATTAGATTCCATGAAATTACCATAACTACCTGTGTAAAATTGAACAAGTTGCTGAAACTCGTTTCTTTGTATGCACAATGAAAATAAGGAGGCTTTGAAAGCTGGCAACAATGTCTGGCACATAGTAGGTGCTCAAATAAAAGTCATTACATGTTCATAGGACAGTATTCTCTTTCTTCAATAGCATCTGATATGAAGAAATGTTATGAAATATGATCAATTCATTTAACACTTTGAAAATGTTTATGTTCTTCCAGAGCACATTTTGGTGACATTTACATTTTGAGTTAATTTTATTATCTGCATTTTTCACTCTTTATTTTGATGACCTCTAGAAAATAAATAACAACATTAATCTTCATTTGGCTTTTAAAATAAAGTGGTAAAAAGCAAAACAACTACAAAGGATCTTACATTGGCAGTTCTAAAGTATAGTTCTTCATGTTTCTTGCCACTTAATGTCAAACAGAAGTCATAACTAAATGTGCCTTACATTTTCTTATTAGAAAAAACTAGCTTCACTGTTGACTACATCCTTTTTTACAAGTGCCTGAAATACTTTTACAGGCATCAACTAATAAAATTTAAAATGTGTGTATCACGAAAGTAAGAATCACCAAACATGAACTAAACTGCCTAGGCCAGTTTAAGAAAGCTTCATGCTATATATATAAGGACCCTGAACAGATTATAGCATAGCCAGCCTGCTCGAAAACATCATCTTAACTGATGTGTAACTCCAACTGAGAAGAGAGTTTTAGGGATACAACCAACAACAATGAGCAATTTTTGGATAGAAGGAATGCATTTATATTCTTATTTGAGCCAAATAGTACTAAAGCACACAGGAATGTGGACCACTGTTCGCTCTGTTCTCCCCACCTTAGATGCAGTCCTCCAGAGAGGACTTCTTTTTAATTACAAGACACTTTGCATGTATAGGTAATACATTTTTGAGAAATATTCTTGATTTCTTTAGTGTTAATTTTGTCCTCAAACAACAATGCAACTTGAAGCCATCACCAACCGTCTCCCATTCCTGAAAGTGTAGTGAAACGGTTTTTAGCTAAACAACCTATAGTAGTAGACTACTTTGAGTCAATTTAAATATCCTTCAAAGAGTCAAGTAGCTTGGACTGTCAATCAGATCACTAGGTTACAGTTTTGTTTCCTCTCTGGAATGCATAGTATTATTCTTAGAATTTCTACGTCTTTTATTTTCCCAGTTGATTTTTAATGAAGCTTACTTCTTTTGCCAGTTACTCATTCCTATCAGACATTTATGAAATGAGTGGTCCTCCTCTGTCCTTCACACAACCCCAGGAGCTTTCTGACTCATTTGCAGCTGCTGTTCTGCATGGCTGTCCTCTGATTCTCCTGTCTTCTCCCGTGGTCACCCACTGCTTCTCTCGGCCCTCGGATTGTTGTCTTCCACGTGTTTTCTGACTTTTTAATGTCAGAAAATAGTTTTTCTTCTCTCTACTCTCACATTTAAGTACTTGTCATGCGTGTCTACTCTTTCTCAGTACTCTCAGAATTGACCTCCCTACTGGCTCTCCTTCTTTACTCTCATTTGTTTGAAACAAAGTTGCTGCCTAACAAGTTTAGAAGTTTAGAAGTCAAGGTTAAGAAGTCGTTTCCCACCAGAATTTTAAAGGCATCTCTTTGTTTTCTTCCAAAGGCAACAGTGGCCATGAGTAAACTAGAAGTAAAGCGTTAGACGTGCCTGCGGCTTTGTTCAGCATTCCTCCATAAAATGTAAACAACTTAACAATGAGAAAATCAAAGAAAAGTACAGGTCACGTGGGAGGGAGCTAGTTTTAGATGACCCTAGCTCTGTAACGGGCAGTCTCCGTAAAGTGAAAACGTGGAGTTCTTCACTCATAAGTTACAATGGATATCAGCATTCTGACGGTACAGTACTGAGCTTAAGTATTTAGTTCTTAGAGGTACTTAGACCTTAGTGGTAAGGCTATTTAACATAGCCACATCATCACCAATTTAAGAGTTCCAGTCTTCGAAAATAAATGCTGACACTGATTCCATGGTGGTCACTTGGGTTGTTATAGCCAGAGTAATTCAATCAATCTAGGCAGAATCACCTTTCCCTATGATATAATCACATTTTCACACACTGAACAAGATGTCCTTGTCACTGGTGTTTGCTCTTGTCTGATGGTCCCTCTAAGAACTGGCCTCCTTACTGGCTCTTATGCTCCAGTCTTCTTTTGTTTGCTTGAAACAAAGTTGCTGCATAACCAGGACATGACTGAGAGCTCTTCAGACCCAGGCTCTTTGTGCTATGAATTTAGGATACTGGAGAGTTGGAAGTTCAAGGGCTAGACTAATCATCATTCCAAAGGTCCCAACTGAGAACCTTGTGCCCACTCAACCCATCTCAGAGAGCCACTGCTGCAATCCAAACTCTTCATTTTAAAATGAAGAAATTAAAGCCCGAAGTGAAGTATTCCATGATAAGTTCTAGACTTGAACCCACTTCTGCCATTCTATGTAATCTCCCTGCCATATCTGCCTTCTTAGGTCAGCTATTGTAGTTCCACATACCTTGGGCCTATGTCCACACACACACACACACACACATAGAGGCACGCACGCGCACACACACAAGCACACATGCACCCACGCATGCATGCACACACTGTAAATTGGGGTGATCAGAATCCCCTACAGATTCTAAAAGTCTATTGTCAGTCACTGAATCTGTGTGCACATGTGGGAATGGATGGGAAGGGAAGTAAGCAGTGGAAATATTTGGCTTTAGCCTTTCTTCCTTCCCCATGCTGTAAAGTAAATAAGGAAAGAGAATTTATCTGATCTAGACTGTGCAGGGAAATTAGTTTATAGGTGGCCTGAAAACTAACTTCCATAATAAATCTGAATGTCACTGTGAGCTTCAGGAGTACAAAGGGTGTCAGGATTTACTTACAGGTAGACTCGAGTCAACCTTTCACCTCCCACCACTACTATCCAGGCATTTCAACTTACAAATACACACATGATCATGAATACACACTCTTAAAGCTCTGCTTGTTTGTACTGTACTCAAGTTGTACGTGGCTCTCCACCGATACTCTCCCACTTGACTGTAGCTTTTAGATAAGTTAAATAATCTTTTTTGTACAGTTGAAATATGTGTCTTATAGGTGTCTTATCTTGTTCAGTTGGGATAATAGAACCTCGTCTTCCTCTTGGCCTTGGTAGATCTGAAGGAAGTTTTCCACGATTGGTAAATTATTCAGTCTTTTGTACCTGCCTCAGCTGCCGTGACTTATATTCCTCGTCATCCAAGAGAAACTCCTTTTCAATATCTTTCCAAGTTGGACAAAAGCAAACTGCCAGTAGCCAAATTGCTGCCCTGTGGCCCATAGATAATTCCTGGAATCTGGGTCTAACTGGAATCTCTTGTACCTCTATATCAAGGGAAAGAAAGGCAAGGTAAGTCACTGTTAATTGTCTGGCCTTATAAAAATGTGTTTTCAGGCATACATGTATGTCCTACTATTCTTTGGAGGAAAGAATATGGAAGTGATTCTAATGAGCAGCATATTCCTCAAATGTCAAATTCTATAATACTTGCCCTGTAGAGCATAATAGGAAATACAGCACCTCTGGAAGAGTAACATGAGAGGTCTTATCATTGACTCCTTAGAAATCATTTTTTAAATAGTACTAAAAGAATCACCCCAGGTTATGGCTTATATCAAGGTTTTAAAAATATGAACTCCCTTTTTACTTCACCATCATCAACACACAAGCAAAAATTCAGCAGACAGAGAGAGAGAGAGAGAGAGAGAGAGAGAGAGAATGCTTTAAA
This sequence comes from Rhynchomys soricoides, assembly GCA_019843965.1. Lineage (NCBI taxonomy): Eukaryota > Metazoa > Chordata > Mammalia > Rodentia > Muridae > Rhynchomys > Rhynchomys soricoides. The sequence goes on along the minus strand of JADRCH010000180.1, from coordinate 3,167,084 downwards.
TACATATTTCAAGATAATGGCCTGGTTACAGGGTTAGGCAGTAGAAAGCGCCACCAATCATTTTTGCGGTCAGTAGCGTCTGCATTCTTTGGGGAGCACTCTGCATGAGGTAGAAAGTGCCCTTGTCCTCTCCAGAGCAGACAGTGGAAGTTCAACCGACTGGCTTGCCCAGTGGGGGAGGGGAAGGGAATGCAGAATTGGCCTGGTTGGCTACACACACACACACACACACACACACACACACACACACCCTGTTTGTCTTCTCTGCCTTTTTCCTCTCAGACTTCTGCATAAATCAGCCAAAAGTTCCCTTTAACCTTCTCACAAACACTGGACAGTTAAACTGGATTTTCAGGAACAGCATGACACTATTTCTTCTAGCCTGGATTTTCAAGTTTGACATCTGAAACTTGAAAAGTCAAAGAAAACCTTAGGGCAGTAATCTTCTGAAATGACTCTTTATCTCCTCTCTTTTCCTCCCCTGTGCTTTATGGAAGAAGAAAATATGTGAGTTAATATAGAATATCTTCATTGACAACATGTCTGTGTTTTGCTCTTATCAGTTGTTCATTTAACAAATATTCACTGAATGCAGCTATGCATTTGGTAAGGATTGTCTTACATATATAGTGTACATTCTCTCTCTCTCTCTCTCTCTCTCTCTCTCTCTGTGTGTGTGTGTGTGTGTGTGTAAGAATAAATAACTTTCTTAATGAAGCCTATACTCTTGTGAGTTAGCCGCTAAATCAAATAAACTTTGCTATGGTAAGAAATAATCAGGTCTCCATAATTTAGAAATGAGAGCCACAGAGGGCTTCTCTTTGGGAATAACACATATAAATGCCTGCAAAATAATTGAGACATTCTGGCTAAACTTTCCCCCTAAGTTTCCTGATCTAAAACTAGTTCTGGGTGGTCTATTTACATGGATGAAACATAAATGTTTTAGGGTTTTGTGAACATTTGTGAATAGGAATATTACTTTTTCTAAGCTTAAAACCAACTGCATCCAGCAAACTTATATTCTCTAGCATTAGGAAAGAAGTCCCTGAGTAAATGGCTTATTATTTGTGACAACAGGGCTTAGTCAACTGACAGAGTAGAGAGAGTACCAGTGGGAAGATCCAGCTTCCCCTAGATGAGGGAAAGACATCGAAAGCTGCACCATGAGTGAGGGAGCGGGACTGGCTCCAACAATCAACACACTCCAACCCTCTCTGATCACACCGCTGTTATTAAAAGCAATGCTCAGGAGACTCAAAACAATAGAGGCATGGTTTGTAGACAGTGTCTTGCTTAGGCTTACACAGATTCTCACCTTCAGAGTCAACAGGAAGATAAAGCTTAACATTTGGCTAGGTTTCCTTGCACTTTGTAACTAGCTCCTGTGCCAGCAAACTTAACTGAGGTGAGCCCGCTGTCTTGGTGGAGTACTCCCATGGTGAGTATCCTTCATGAACAAGTGCAAAGGAAAGAAAGGGAGGCCTGAGAGGGTAAGAACTTGCTAATGACAGCTTGGCATCTAAAAAAAAAAAGAACAGAAGCAAGAAGATTCTTCTTTCTCTTGCTTTTTCCCCCAAAGCAGACCATAAAAGATCATCTGGTCTTCTAGGGTAGATCATAAGACTTATGATAGAGGAGTAGGAATGGGGGTGGGGGATAGGTCATGTGAACAGGAAGCTGGACAAAGGCAAACCTTAGCTGAGAACTCTTAGGGACAGAGAAGAATGTGCTCTGATGATTTCTGTAAGTCCCTCAGTTACAGCTCCACCATATCCTCTTTGTCCAGTCGTGACCTCCCCATGTTGTGTCAAGCTGAGCATCAACCACACAGAAGCTCACTCATTTCTCTGGGTCTTTCTTTCCTATGAAGATCCCTGCATGACACAAAATTCATACTAAATCAGTTTATGTGATTTTTATCTTAATGTGACCTTTGTTGCAGGAACCTCAACCATGAATTTAGCAATATGAATAAGGAAAGCCTGAGTTTCCTTGTATATAAAGTAGAAAACTATTAAATTCTTTTAGATAGAAAATTTCTCTCATTTAAAAGGTATATTGCCCTTACTGTATTTAGAAACAAAGAAAGCTACTTTCATGTTTCAAGTGTGTGTTTTAAATTGTACAAATAGTATTAGTTGTGTGGTGTCTGATATTTGCTGTTATTTATTCACTGTCTAAATGGTTATGTACTTTTAATACAGAATACTTGTGTTTCACGATTCTTTGTTATGAGACCTCCTCAATGCAATGGGGACTTTTCCATTGTAACCCATGTAAAAATAACTAAATAATTGAAGAATGCACAACTTAAATTTCTCCATACAAATGCATCGCTGAAGAATATCTATTTGAAGAGAACTAAAACTTAATTACAAAGAGCCTGTCAATCAAGTCTTTACTCTCAGCCCACCCAGCACAAGGAAAATACCTTTTCCAATGACAACCCTGAAGGCAATGCTCTTTAATGTTACTATTTAAAGATCTCCACTGGGAGCAATTCTTGGGCCCTGACACGAACTACCTCCAAAGTCAGACACATGAACCAGGGCCCTTGGAAAGTATTTGTTAAGTAGATTTAGAAGAGACTTTCAAAAAAATGAACATTATTTCATTTCAATAGAAGTCATAATAAAAATAAGCTGCTGTGTCTTCTCCCATATAATTTTCTGAGTTCCAAGTATTACAGAGGCCACTACTATATTTGAATATTAAATTTTATTGAAAATACATTTATTTTCAATCTTAAAAGTTAGGATTTTATAAAGTAGTTCTGGTGAGCAGAGTGTAAGTACTATTCTTGAAATAAAAAAGCTTAAAAATAATAATGTAGTAATATACATAGTTCAAGTTTTTAATAGTTAATGTATCGTGAATAGCTGATACACATCATTCTATTGTTAACATTTTAATAAAGGTGAATAACATGATTGAGGAGCATGGTCCTACTTTTACATTTGACTTAAATGGTAGAATTCTTAGTAAAAAATATTTACTATACTATAATTTTCAATGTTCCTTTAAAGATCTCTTAAAACAGACACATTGTGTCAAATTTAACATGAATGGCACCTTATGAAGAGTTTTACTAAGTGACAAATCTGACAGCTTTCTGTGTAGTTTTATAGACAGATGTTGAATGCTTTCTGAGTATCTAACACACCTTCAGAGAACTTAAGAGGATGAGATAGAATTTGTCTTTGTTATGTGGGGACAAATCCCTATCAGTTTGTTCTTCTGTCACTGACAGATGATAGCCAGCTATAGTAGCCTGCTATTTGTATTTAAGAAATACACAGGGAAGCAGAATGTGCAGGAAAAGACCAACTAATACAGTGCTACTTTATCCTTATCAATGATGTGGTATAAATAATCGGTTTCCCAAATCTCAACTTGAACTTACTGATGGATATTTTATCGTGTCTCTAAACTTTTACTATCATAAATAACACTGCAATTTCTATCCTTATGCTTGATTTCACATAAGTAAATGCTCACTCCATTTCAGTGGTTCTCAACCTTCCTAAGGCTACAACCCTTTACTATATAGTTCCTAATGTTGTGGTGACTCCCAACCACGATTGTGTTCATTGCTACTTTGTAACTATAATTTTGCTAATTATGAATCATAATGTAAATACCCACAAGTTGAGAACAACTTATCTATGGGTTAAGTAAGTTTTTATTAGAGCGTTTTAGATAGATAGGGTATGCAGATGTAATTTTGACAGATGTTTCCAAATGATCCTCTCAACGAACTATAGAGAATGGCAATACAGATCCATTGAAAAAGTCTGCTAAATTTCTCAGAACTTCATCATTTCACTTTCAAGATTGAGCATTTTCAAATGTTAGGATGTTTATGATGGATTTCATGTGCTCTCTTTGCTCTTAGGCTTTTCCTATTTTCTTATATTCTCCTTTTCTTTCCATATTCTGAATTCAACCATCCCCAAGTCCTCCAATTGTATTGTCTAAAGATTAACTTTTGGAAGTTATTCATATGCAAGAATAGCTTCTGTAATATGCATTGCAACTTTGTGGGCTATGCAGTACGTACCTTAGCACAGGGCTTTTAACTTTCGAGTTTTGGCTTCTTGGTTTTCTGATGTACTTAGAAAGCTGCCCACCCTCCACGCCCCACCCCCAACACCACTGTGTCATGATGATAAAGGAAGATCAAGTTTTCTTCTACCTCTTTGATAATTCGTTAAATCTATTTATTTCTGTATATTAGTTTTGCAGTCAGTCACTGAAGTCTCTGGTGGGTTCTTAATTAATTGTCTTGAAATTCACAAGTACAATTGCTTTATTTCCAAGTCTTATTGTCTTGAGATTTTCACAAGTACAATTGCTTTATCTCCAAGTCTTATTGTCTTGAGATTTTCACAAGTACAATTGCTTTATCTCCAAGTCTTAACCACTTGACCTCGTCCTGCCTCTTATTTAAACCTGAACATTCTTTTCACCTGTGGTATTAACATCCTCAGGGTGCGGGGGAAGTCAGACAATCACATACTGGTAGGTATTGGTGCTTCTTGGGGAGTCTTACATTTTAGATTATCTTCTCATTTTTTGTATCATCAGTTTCTTCCTATTCACTAGCACCTTCTAACTTCAGAGACTCTTTGAGATAGTGCTCAGCCCCATTTACTAGTCGGAGATAACAGGCATCCTTCATCTACTTGCTCTCTAGAAGCTAGCTGGTCTTCCTCTTCCAGTATTCTCCTTTCTGGTTTTGTTCACTTTTACTTTCCTTCCAGCTTCTGTTCCCACCACTAGCTAGTGAGCTACTATGGAAGAAGGGCAGTGGGAGGGATGGTGACCAAGGTACTACCCAAGCTTGCCTGGTGCCAGGTCTGGCCACTCATGCTCACTGTCTGCATGGAGAGTGATCTCCAGAATTCCTGTACAGTTTGATTTGGAGCCATGTCCCTGGCTCTTGGGTTGGTTTGTTGCTCCTTCCAGAGGTGAATCTTTTGACTCAGTGTCTGTTTTTATTAGCCATTCTTGGGTTTGTTCGTGAGATTACCAGTGGTCTCATTTAATCATACCAATACCTACCAGTCAATCTAATCATTCTTTCTAAAAAACATTCATATACTTACATTTATATATCACATTTTAATTTTTATCTCATTTTTTCTTTCTCTCCTCCTCGTCCTTCTCTTCTTCCTCCTCCTCCTCTCTCTCTCTCTCTCTCTCTCTCTCTCTCTCTCTCTCTCTCTCTGTTTTCCCAAGCCCTAGTCTTTTTTCTGATACTGCTTTTTTTCAATTAAATATATCCAGCACTCAAGGTAAAACATCTTCCTTTGGCATGCTCATAAGTGATCTGCTATACTTACATGTTAGAAACTTTAGAATTATCTTTGACTTCCTTCCTTCCAACATGTAAATTCAACCAATGCCAAGTCCTACCAGGTCCTTTTCAGACTTGTCTTTATAACTTTAGATCTAACTACTATTATTTCTGACTTCAAATCTTGTATTCACTTAACTGACTGAATTCAGTTAATTCAATTCATGTATACACTTAACTGATCCTTGAATTTAGTTAATTCAGTTCCCAGCGGGAACTCCTACTCTCAGTGTTCATGTTCTCAATGGTAGTCAAATTGCCCTTTTATGAATGGAGAATTGATGACGTTATTTCTCAGCTGAGAATTCTTTAAAGGGTTGCTTCCCATTATTGATGGTCGAAATCCAAAATGTTTAGTATGACCTTTAAGAATTTCTTCTAGCTGGATCCTTTTTACCTTTTGGCTTTCAGTATGATTTTTTAGATTTATTTATTCATTTTACAACCCAATGTCACCCCTTCCTTACCTCCCAGTACACCCTTATGCAAGTCTTCCTGCCATTCAACCTTCCCCTTCTCTTCTGAGTAGAGGAAGCCCCCTTCTGGGTGTCATCTAATCGGATAATACCCCTCCCCTCCTCCAATAACACCCCTCTCTCCACCGCACATCAAGTCACTGTGGAACTAGGCACATCTTCCACTGAGGCCAGACAAGGCAGTCCATTTGGGGGCTTGTGATCTACAAGCAGGCAGGCAACAGACTGAGGGACAGCCCCTACTCCAGTTGTTGGGGGACCCACATACATGAAGACCAAACTGGTCATCTGCTATGTATATGCAGGATGTCTAGATCTAGCCTATGCTCACTCTTTGGTTGGTGATTTAGTCTCTGGGAGCCCCCAAGGGTCCAAGTTTGTTGACTCTGTTGGCCTTCCTGTGGAGTCCCTGTTCCTCAATCTTTCTCCCAATTTTTTCCATAAGACTCCCCAAGCTCCATCTTATATTTGGGTGTGAGTCTCTGCATCTCTTTCCATTGGGTGCTGAGTGGAGCCTCTCAGAGGACAGTTATGCTAGGTTCTTGTCTGCAAGCATAACAGAGTATCATTAATAGATTGGCTCTTGCCCGTGGGTGGTTCTCAGTTTTGGGGCAGTCATTGGTTGGCCATTTACTCCACCTCTGCTCTATCTTTGTCCTTGCACATCTTGTAGGTAGGACACATTTTCCATAAAAGGTTTTGTGAGTGGGTTGGTGTCCTTATCCCTCCACTGGGAGTCCTGCCTGGCTACATGAACTGGCCACTTCAGGATCCATATCCCTCACTCATAGGAGTCTCAGCTATCATTGCCCCCATATACCCTTTGGAGCCCTTTCCCCCCACTCCCTCCCCCCCATTCCAGGTCTCTGGCAAATCCTAGAGTCACCACCACCGATCACCTTTCTATCTCCCCTGCTCTCCCTACATATGAGCTTCCTCCCTCACACCCAGTCTCTTCCCCATCCCCTCTTCAACCCAGTTCCCTCCTTTAACCGACTTCTAGTGTCTATTTTGTTTCCAGTTCTGAAAAAGATTCAGCCATTCTCCCTTGGGCCCTCCTTGTTATTTGGCTTCTTTGGATCTGTTGATTATAGTTTGGTTATCCTGTAATTTATGGCTAATATCCCATTACAAGTGAGTACATACTATGCAGGCATGTCCTTTTGGGTCTGGGTTACCACACTTTAGGATGATATTTTCTAGTTCCATCCATTTGCCTGAAAAAAATCATGATGTCCTTGTTTTTAAAGGCTTAGTAGCATTCCATTGTGTAAATGAACCACATTTTCTTTATCTGTTCTTCACTTGAGGGTCATCTAGGTTGTTTTCAGTTTCTGGCTATTACAAATAAAGTTGCTGTGAACATAGTTGAGCAAGCGTCTTTGTGGGATGGTAAAGTATCTTTTGGGTATTGTAGTGGCTATTTCTGATTGTCAACTTGACTATATCTGGAGTGAATTACAGTCCAGAATTAGAAGGCTCAACTGTGATCTAGATCTTGAGCCTGGAAGACACAAATTTCAGGTGTGGTGGTACGAATACCTCTGATCTGGGCCACACCTGCTGCTGGAGATCTACATAAGGACATTGGAAGGAGGAAGATTCAATCTTCTTCACCTTTGAGCCTTGTGGGACTAAGCGACTGCTAGATCCTTGGGTTTTCATTCACAGCTGCTCTTGACCATTGTTGGGGAGTTGGACTACAGACAAATTCTCTTACTATATAGAGGCTACCCATAAGTTCTGTGACTCTAGAGAACCCCGACTAATGCAGGTATTTATTCAGGAGTGATTTAGCTAGGTCTTGAGATAGAACACTTCCCAATATTCTGAGAAACTGCCAAATTGATTTCCAAAGTGGTTGTACAAGTTTGCACTTCTACCAGTGGTAGAGGAGTGTTCCCCTTGCTCCACAGCCTCACCAGCATGTCCTTTGAGTTTTTGATCTTAACCATTCTGATGGGTTTAAGGTAGGATCTCAGAGTCATTTTGCTTTTGATTTCCCTGATGGCTGTGTGTGTTGAACATTTCTTTAGGAGCTTCTTGGCAATATGGGATTCCTTTGTGGAGAATTCTCTGTTTAGTTCTGTACCCCATGTTTTAATTGGGTCGTTTGGGTTGTTGGTGTCTAACTTAAATTCTTTATATATTTTGGATATTAGCCCTCTGTCAGATGTAGGGTTAGTGAAGATCTTTTCTCACTGTTTTGTCTTAATGACAGTATCCTTTGATGTACAGAAGCTTTTCAGTTTCACTTAGGCCCCATTTATTAATTCTTGACCTTAATGCCTGAGCCATTGGAAATTTTCTCTCATACCAGTGAGTTCAAGGCTATTCCCCACTTTCTGTTCTTAATGCTATGAACTTTCCTCATAGCACTACTTTTACAATGTCTCCTAAGTTTAAGTATGTTGGGCCCTCATTTTCACTGAATTCTAGAAAGTCTTTAATTAATTTACTTATTTCTTCCATGACCCAGTGATCACTGAGTAGAGCCAGTTTCCATGAATATGTAGGTTTTCTGTTGTAGAGGTCCAACTTTAATCCATGATGATCTGATAAGATGCATAGGGTTATTTCAATCTACTTGTAACTGTTGAGGCTTTCTTTGTGACCAATTATATGGTCAGTTTTGGAAAAGATTCTGTGAGGTGCTGATAAGAAGGCATATTCTTTTGTGTTTGGGTGAAATGTTCTATAGCTGTCTATTAGATCCATTTGAATCATAACCTCTGTTAGTTTTATTTCTCTGTTTAGTTTCTATCTCAATGACCTGTCCATTGGTGAGAGTAGGAGGTTGATGTCTCCTACTATTAATCTGTGGGCTTCAGGATGTGATTTAAGCGTTAGTAAAGTTTCTTTCATGAATGTGGTACCCTTGCATTTGGGACATAGATGTTCCAAATTAAGATGTCCCCTTAGTGGATTTTTCCTCTGATGAGTATGAAGTGTGCTTCCCTGTCTCTTTTGATTGCTTTCAGTTGAAAATCTATTTTATTAGGTATTAGAATGACTACTCCAGCTTGTTTCTTGGTTTTCTTGCTTGGCAAACATTTTCCAGGCCTTTATATTGACATAATGACTATCTTTATTGCTGAAGTGTGTTTCTTATATGCAGCAAAATGATGGATGCTGTTTCCACATCAATTCTGTTACCCTGTGTCTTTTTATTGGAGAATTAAGTCCATTGATATTGAGAGATATTAATGACCAATGATTGCTAATTCTTGTTATTTTGTTGTTGGTAGTGGTTGAGTGTGTGTGTGTGTGTGTGCGCGCGCTTGCACATGCGTGTGAGCACACACACACACACATGTTTCTCTATTGGTTTTAATGGTGTGAAATTATTTATTTCTTGTGTTTTTTGAGTATAGCTAGCTTCATTGGATTGGAGTTTTCCTTCCAGTATTCTCTAAGGGCTGGGATAGTGGAAAGGTATTGTTTAAATTTGGTTTTGTCATGGAATATTTTGATTTCTTCATCTATGGTGATTGAAAGTTTTGGTGGGTATAGTAGTCTGGGCTGACATCTGTGGTCTCTTAGGCTCTGTAAGTCATCTGCCCAGGACCTGCTAGCTTTTAGAATCTCAGATGAGAAATTAGGTGTGATTCGGATAGGTCTGCTTTATATGTTACTTGGCTTTTTCCCTTGCTGTTTCTAATTTTTTTTCTTTGTTCTGTATATTTAGTATTTTGATTATTATGTAGTGGGAGGATTTCTTTTCTGGTCTAGTCTGTTTGGTATTCTGTAAACTTCTTGTGCATCTCTTTCTTTAGGTTAAGGAAATTTTCTTCTATGATTGTATTAAAGATGTTTTCTGGGCCTTTGAGCTAGGAATCTTCTTTTATTTCTATTATTCTTAAGTTTGGTCTTTTCATAGTATCCCATATTTCCTGAATATTTTGTGTCATGAACTTTTTAGATTTTGTGTTTTCTTTGACTGATACATTGATTTCTTCATAGCCTACATCTGAGATTCTCTCTTCCATCTCCATATTTTGTTGGTGATGCCTGTGTCAGTAGTTCCTGTTCTCTTTCCTGGGTTTCTCCAGGATTACTTCAGATTGTGCTTTCTTTTTTGCTTCCACTTCCTGTTTCAGGCCTTGGACAGTTTTATTCATATCCTTCATCTATTTGGTTGTGTTTCCCAGTATTTTTTCATATTTATTTGAAATGTGAAAAATTGTATTTGCTTCCTATTTTAATTCCTCTACCTATTTGAATGTATTTTCCTGTATTTCCTTAAGGGATTTATTTATGTTCTCTTTAAAGGCCTCTATCTTCTTTATAAGATTGGATTTAAGATCCTCTTTTTATGCTTCAGTTTTATTAAGATATCCAGGGTTAGTTGTAGCAGGATAGCCGGGCTCTGGTGGTGTCATATTTCCCTGAGTCTTGTTGTGTTCTTGCAATGTCCTTTGGGCATCTGGCTGTCCATGATGACGGCCCAATGATCCTGATGGCAGCAGGACTTCTCAGAAAGGTCAGGAATGGGGGGAATGGGGGAACTGTAGACCAGACAAAGGGGGTCAGGTACTCAACTCTGCTGGCTGTATCTCAGACAGACCATACTATGCAGGCTGTGTCCCAATCAGACCCCACCTGGGATGGTGGCCAAATCAGACTGGGATGGGATTGGTAGAGCAGGGTTCTAAGCTTGTTAGTCTCGGAGCCCCTGAAGATTTCCACGAGGAAGCAGGACACTGTTAGAGTCCCTCAAGGGTCTTGCAGACTGAAGAGTGAGTCCAGAGCTAGACTATGGGCCTCAGGGGACCGCAGACAACTTACCTCTGTAGGCTGTGTCCCAGGTGGACCAACTAGGATCTCAGTACAATTTTTAAAAATATATTTTAATTAATTTCTGTCTCTGCAGTGTCATACTTGTATACATTGTACTGTGTTTATATTACTGTTTCTCTCATACACACACACACACACACATACACACACACACATACACACGAACACACAAACATACACACACACCATTCTCATCTTCTTGAGTAAATGGCAGTAGAAGACTGCTATAGGAGAGGAGGTCATTCTCTACATTGATGGAGTCACTGGTGAGTTTCCCATACTCCACTGCAGAGCTTCCCACACTCATGCTCATGAGAGGCCCTATGTAAACCCAGTAAGTCACAAAGCAAAGGTTAATAAGTAGAATAACATTGAAATGGGATTAGAACTTTGAGGAGGGCAGATTGGCAGGGGTGGGAGGAAGATAGGAGAGCAGAACGTATGGCCAAAATGTATTAAATATGTGCATGCAATTGTCAAAGCAAAAATCAATAGAAATAAGATGTGTCATTATATAATGCTGGATAGTCATTGTAGAGCAAGAAAATCAATATCCAAGGACTATTTTGTCAAGTGAGATACCATCTGGACCAGGAAGCTGCTTTCCTCCTTGAACTGGTGCTCACAGCTTTCCCTTCCCCTTCATAGACCAGAGATGCTGCCTGCTTTGTCTCTACTGGAGCTAAGTTAGTGCCTGCCTTTCTACAGAGGCCGCTAGAAAGCTCTGTTGACCACACTATGTCTTGTGCTGCTACTAAAGGCTCCCCAAGAAACAAGGAAATAAATGACTTTTTATTTTCTAATGGCCACTGCCAGTGTTGCCCAATGCCATATATGAACAGAAAAAGTGTTGACCAAAGAATCTGCAAGTTTCAGTTTGCACAGTTCCATTTCCTGTGATTGAGATGAGAGCACAGACAAGAGTAGAACTGGGAGGCATATGTTCCCACTCTTAACTTTCCAAACAAATCATATGCCTGGCTCTTACATCAACCTTTTCATGATATGCACACACACACAGAGCAAGTTGTTGTTGAAAAGGTAATGCCAATGTGTCATAAGGGTCTTCATGGAAATCGCAGTTCATCAATAAAACCATTTTAGACCCACATTAGTCTGGATTCCTCAATACATATCCTCTGTTGTCCTGTGTCTTTCCTGATAACATTAATAAAACTGAGACTAAGTCATGAATTATATCATTATTCTTTTAATATCTACCTGACATGCTAACCTGAAAAGTCATTGAAGGAAGGATCTGTATGTCTTTTTCATGACTACCCAATGAAGCATGTGCAGTCTAGATTAAATACTGTTAGATAACTCAAGTGTCTCCTTTATCACAGAATTTGAAAAAGTAGTTCTTTCATCCATTGTCAATGATCCTTCTAGGGACAAAACATTTCCTAGTTCAGAACAGTTACTTATCATTAAGCAAAGGGGTCAGTTCCTCAAGGATTTCTCTCATGTTATTAATTCGTAGATAGAAAGGACATATTAGTTTTTCTGGATAAAAGTTGTTTGGAAGTTAAAGTAACATGTCTCTATATTTGTCAGGAACCTAAACTGCTTTATAGTAATTGAAGTCACTGTGAAGATGGGGACAAATTGTGGAGGCAAATTCAAGGAGGTAGATGACATGACTCTGAAAGACTTGAGGAGGAGGTCTGGTGAAACAAAGAACATTGGAGGACAAAAACAAATCCTGAGATTCCCACACAGCGATTTGTTGATCACAGTAATGATGAAAGTTGTTTGCTTACCAAAATATTTACATACATTCCATGCTAAAGCGATGTTTTCCCACACCAAATGGCAGCAGCTAACCATGAAGTTACCGTTTCATGAAACGACCAGCACTGATGCCTCTGAGGAGGTGGCAGGTAGCTTCTCTAATTTTCTCTATTCTTTAGACCAGCTGCTTTGGCTTTATGTTCCTATAAGAAAGACCCTTAGCAGCATTTGAATTACCATCAGTCTGTTATTTTTGAATCTGGGTTCCAGGCTCTGAGTTATATTTTAAAACCCGTAAGTGGTTTTAAAATTCTAATATTCCAATGGTTTCTTTAAGAAGTGAGTTGTATTGGTGTTCTTCACTCCTCCTCAGCTGCAGAGACAATAATTATCCATAGGTTGTGACTTGTGGGGGGAGGTTGGGAATGATGTTCCCAGTAGTGAATGCTTCAATTACTTTATAGACATAAGGGTTGCCAGTTAAATTAGAAGGTGATTGCTAGATCATCCAGAAGCATCTCAATATTTTTCCAATGAATCAGGGAAGGAAAAAAAAAAAAAAAAAAACAACTGAGGGGAACACATGCAGGATTGAGAAGAAAGAGAAAAAAATCCCTGAGCTGTTGTTGCAAAGGTCTCAATCATACCAACAATAGATTGTTACATAGCTTTGAGAAACTGAAGTGGAAGTTTGCAAAACAAAATTTCAGGAATTAAACCTGGCATACTGTTGAGATTTTTATCAAACAACTTGACCTAGGGCAGGAATGTTGAGTGCCGTTAGTGAGGGACAGCAAATCACATAGGCATTGCTGAGTGAGTTTTTTGAAAAATTTGTCATGACATCCATTCCGGATAGGAAGGTAGATTGGAGTAATGACTTGGGAGATGTGTTAGAACACAAAGCCTGGGAGATAGAGAGCTCTTTGACATTGATAATTTATAGGAAACAAGAAACTAAGTTAGCTAGAATGATGTCTTAAATCAGACATTTTTTACTAAGACCAAAGGTCACATGGTGAGACATACTGAAGCACTAGAACTAAGTAGTTGAAGTAGAAGCAGAATAAGAGAATGTACTCAGCATTCTAGCAGCAGCAGGGTTGTCAGATGCAGGCTACAGAACAGTGGTCTAGGAGGAGGTAGACTCAGCCCTGTTCTAGGAAGCATGAGTTGAACAAAGTGGAAAACCAAACCAACCCAGAAGCTTCTTCCAGAAGAGGAGACACAGATTTTAAATTTTTGAGACACTAATTCATGCTTCATTTTATTTTGAAGTGGAGGAATAGTAAAGGCAGACATGAGGATGTTTATCCGTACTGGCATGGTGGCCCTAAAAAGATCAAAGTCAAAGATTAGGAATGCAGATGTCACAGGGTTTGCAGATAGGTCGGTGTGGTCAGAAATTAACTGAGCTGATGTCCCTGCCTTTCTGAACGCTGCTCAAAGTAATTAAGAGGTGAAAGGTGCTGGACAATGACTCCAGATACAATGACTTCCAACAATGATTTATAGTCTTGCTGGTTAGTTTAACAGGAGTTTTTATGTGGCTGAAATAAAGGTGGGCAGGGCTGTCTTACCTTTCCCCTCTTTTAGGCAGTGTGCTATTCCTCTGTGCAAATTCCCTTTTTTTCTTCCATCTTCAAAGCCAGGACACAGTCTCTCTCTGAACATTCTAATGCACCACCTTCTGACTTTTCTGTCTTTCTCAACTTTTAAGAATCCTTGTGATGACACGGTATCCTCCTGAAAAATTCAGGGGACCCTCACCATTTGTGAAGTCAGCCCTCATAGTAAACTGAATGTCATCCACAGACCTTTCACCTTGGCCATGGAATCCCATGTGTCCCTAGATTTGGAAGATTGTCATGGGAACATCTGCAAACTACCTGAAGTGAACTGATGAAGTCTGTATGTCATTAAAAAAAATGTACACTATTATTAATCATGAGTAGAGTTTAACCGAACAGGTTTCATGATCCTAATGGCATCGTTGGGAACCAAATCTCTATCATAACTGCTCCCAGTTTGCTATGATCAACAAGAAATCACTGAGTTTGTGTTTAAAATAGCAGCTAATGATAACTCAACCTCAATCACAAGTCTTCGTTTTGTTTCAGACCAGTTCTTAAGAGTTACAGAAACAAAAGTAGCCTTAATACTCTGAGAGCTGAATAATCATTTTTCTTACCTTCGATGAGGAAACTAAAGAGAATTAATAATTTACCAAAGATCAAAAACGGGGAAGCTATGAACTGAATCCCTGGCAGAAATGGGCTTTTAACATCAGTTACAATTTATGTACCTGTATGTGCATATTTCTGGATTGGTGAACATGGAGTCACTGCTGAATATCATTGTGGATTACATATCAAAGGATAACTTAAAAGCAATGCTTTTCTTGGGTTTTCCTGGACCCCCATGGAGAGCAAAGGGACTTTTCACTACATAGTCCATATGCTTCCTAGGCATCAATTGTTATGGATGATAGCAATGGGCTCTCTTAGTTCAGTGTGAGGGAAACACAGCAACAAAAGCACCTCCAGGTCTAGTCCCTCTCCTTTTCTATTCCATTAAGAAAACACCTATTGATTATTGGCAGTTGAAAAGAAATTAGGCAATATATGAGCTGGCTCATTAAGACTTAGAGGTAATACAATTTACCCTGAAACTGCCTAATAATGTATAAAACCATCAACTACATGGTGGCAGCTCTTGTACTTTGTTCTTCCCCATGGTGGGGCCACTGGTCTGGAACCATTCCCCACCTCTTGCAGAGCTTCTCCTTTCTCTCTCACATCCTTTTCATCCCTTTGCTTGTCTCTCTCCAACGTGTATAGCAGCACTTCTTAACCTGTCAGCTGCAACCCTTTCACAGGAGTAGCATGTCAGATATCCTGCATATCAGATATTTACATGATGACTCATAACAGTAGCAAAATTACAGTTATGAAGTGGCAACAATAGGGTTGGGGTCACGCTGACATGCTGAACTATATTTAAAGATGACTGCATTAGGATCATATTCTCTCATCTACTTATATCATATTTAGCCCTAAATGTACGGAGATAGAATAGTTTGTTTTAAGACTCTAAAATTTTTCACAATTAGTTTTTGTTTTTGAGATGGTCATGCCTCTCTGTCTCTGTCTCTCTGTCTCTCTCTGTCTCTGTCTTTCTCTCTCTCAATAACCCCTTCAACCAATCTGGCCTCAAATTACAAAGATCCTCCTGCCTCTGCTTCCCAAGTGTTGGGATTAAAAGCCTAGAGTTTCATGCCTGTCTTAATTAAAGTGTTCTTTGTTTCATCTGAGGGATGTTCATTACCTTGCTGCTCCATGATATTTAAACAGCTTTATGTAGAGAATGAACGGAGTCCCTTGCTAAGCTCCCACTTGCAATTTCCCCACATCATTGTGACATCAATACCACCTTTACCTTCCCATTTTTCTCTGACTTTATTAGCAAAATATCTTCTCATTCCCTTACTCAAAACTCTTCAGTTGTTCCCCTGATCTCAGATATAATTCAATCCTCTTTACAAAATTTAGAACATCTTAGTTTATACCTATAGTCCCATCACTTGTGTGTAGGATAGTAACTTTAATTTTTTTCAAATCCTATTTTTAATGATGATTCTTAAATGCTTTAACCTTTCTTTTAGCCCACTACCCAGGATGCGGGGGAAGTGGACCTGTTTAGAAATGTTCTTTGGAGCAACTCATGTCTGTGGTCTGGAAATCAGCAGTTCAGTTCACAGGTCAGCAGGCAGTGGCAGACACTTCATGGATACATCAGCAATCCAGTTTAGTAGAATCAGGATAGCAAATATGAATCACCGGAGGTGGCACCACCTAACAGACAGCCAGGCCTCAGCCTCAGCACAAGTCAGCAGGAGAGACCAGGAGGAACACCAGAAGTTCTCGGCTGTGTCTCTCTCAGGGAATTGAAGATCAGCAAAGATGTGAGACCCACAAGCACTGCACAGCTGGCTTTGTAAGCAAAACTAGCTCAACCTCTGCCACTGTCTGTTGAGACCTATTTATACCTTCCAAGCATTACTTGCCTCAGCGTGTGGGTCTCTCTCAGCCGGCATCACTCTGTTAATCAGCCCAAGTCTGTGGCAAGAATTGGCAAGAAACTGCAGTACACCACCAGAAGTCTTTTGGTGCATTTCTCTCTATGGAATCTCAACAAATGCAGCTTAACTACGCAGTGTAAGGCAGACCAATACATGCATGTTGTTAGCAAAGAATCCTTCATCGTGTGGCCTTTCGCATGCTTGCTTTGCTTTAGCAGAACATCCTTTCTCCTGTGTCTGCTTCAGCTAAACATTCCTTCAGGAGGCTCCCTTAGTCTTTCACCTGTGTCTGCTTCAGCTAAACATTCCTTCAGGAGGCTCCCTTAGTCTTTCACCTGTGCCTGCTTCAGCTAAATGTTCTTTCATTACTTATTGGACTTTCCCAAGAACCCTTAAATTTCTACTTCACAGGATGGCCAAGACTACACACCCAGCCTGGGCTACAGGGTAAGACCCATTCTCAAAAACCCCAAGCCAAACCAACCCAACAGCCCAAACAGAAATCTCTGCTATCTTTGGGTTTTATTACTGTGAAGAGACACCATGACCAAGGCAACTCTCTTATAAAGGCAAACATTTAATTGGGGCTGGCTTACGGTATCAGAGGTTCAGTCTATTATCATTATGGCAGGAAGCATGGCAGTATGCAGGGAGACATGGTACTGGAGAAGGAGCTGAGAGCTCTACAACTTGATCAAAGGCAGCCAGAAGGAGGCTCTCTTCTGCACTGGGTGGAGCTTGAGCACTAGGAGACTTCAAAGCCTGCCTATAGTGACCCGATTCTTCGATTCCTCCAACAAGGCCACACCTATTCCAACAAAGCCACACCTCCTAATAGTGCCACTTCCCAAAGACCAAGCATATTCAAACCACCACATCTGCCAACCTGAGTTCATTTTAATCGTTGGTCTTATATCCCTTGTCCTCTACCCTAGAGCCGCACAGAAATGCTGTGGTTTCCAGAGCATATAGTGACATGTCATGTATTTGGAACTTCCAACTGTCATTCCTTTTTTCTTTCTTTTGCTCCCTTTCTCTTATCTTTATGGAAAACTCCTGGCCACACTTTAAGACTGTCCAAATGTTTTTACTGTGAAGATTTCCCAGTCTTCTTAAGGTAGAATTTTGCCGCCCTTCTCTGTTCCTTTACAGTATGCATCTTTAAATGAACACTATCACTAGTATTAGGGCTAGTTCAATGATATCTGTTAATCCAACCTACTTTATTATTTAACAACTCAGTCTCTTAGCACAGTTCTTTCCGCTTGAATATGTTTCTTTTTAAACGATATTCTTTGGAATGCTGGCATTAGGTAGGAAGGTAAACTATATTTTATCAGTAGTCAGATATATGACATGTGCATGCTGTCCCTGTGGGCTTGAGGAGTCCAACTCTTTTCCAAGTAATCTATTAATCCCATAATGACTCATAAGTTCAGTCAACATGTATAAATGAAATAAATCACCAAGGCACATAAAATGAGAAGTTTGTGTTTGGTTTTTAGTATATCTGGATTAAAAAAAAACAAAACAAACAACTAAGACCTCTGTGTATATTACTAAAGTAACAACCTCATTTCACTCCCTCCAAGATCACCTCTGCTAAATGTTGTGTTCTGCCAAGGAAATAGAAAGTTTTACTCTTTGGACTTGCAGCTTCCTTATATATTTATTGATGGATTAGTGTTGGTTATGTGATGTTTCAACAGTTTTACATAGAGAAAAACAACTTCTATTAGTTAAGATGTAAAGAAACAATTGTAGAAAAAAACTGAGCATCACTTGGGGTCTGATGATGGAGGCCCAAACTATTTAATGGGAAGAGATTCATAGAGGAGGGTGTTGCAAAGGGGTTGGAGTAGTCTGGAGGTTAAGAGGGGCACACGAAATCTCCTGAGATAGGGCTTTATCCGGCAGGAAGGAAGGCACTGCCTTTAGAGTCCAGGAAACAAAGGGTGAAGTTTGGATCATCGAGCTCAGAAGTTCAGAGAAGAGATTCTGAGCTGGGGAATGCTCCTCTGAGGAATGAATGAGAGGAGCTTCACTGGGGCAGGTAGCTTTGAAAGGCTGGGAAGAGTCTGATATGTGTAGTGTAAAACAAAGTCTGGAAGTAAGTCCTAAAGACAAGATAATGTAGACTCACTGGATGGAGGTGGGGGTGCTGTTGGAAGCAACACATGGAAAGAAGCAAGCCCTGGAATCCAGTGACATATTGATAGAACCTACCAGGAAGCCAGTCTATATCCTGCAGAATAGTAGCCCTTGCATTAGGAAACCAGAGTGCAGAATTCTGGGAGTATACAGCCTAGAGACAACAGTTGAAAACACAGCACCAGAGCTGGCTCAATCAGTAAGGTGCTCTCTGAGCATACATGAGGAGCTGAGTTTAGATCTCTGCTGGCCTGGCCTATTTGTGGGCTTTGGGGCTTTAGCTTCGATCTTGGTCTTGCTCTGGCTCACTCTATCTATGTGAATCTTTCTGGTCCTTCTCTTAGTCCATCTCCTCCCCCCCAACCCCCTTTTCCCCTCCAGACCCCTACTGGGATTGGAAGTTCTGCCCTATTATTCTCTTTTGCCTGGCTAATTGGCTGATCAACTCTTTATTAAGGAATCAGAGATGATGGAAAACAATCTTTACACATCTTAGAAACAGGAGATGCTGCAAATAGCATGACAATGCCAATGTCCCGACTGCAACCTGATCTCTGGACACAGCAATCAGCATCTGAATACGTAGAGCGCAAAACAATCCCCAACACCTGTGAACTAAGAACCAAACCTGTTTTCCCAGTGCTGGAGGAACAGACACAGAAGAATCTCTAGATCTCCCTCGTTAGGAAAGTTTAGCTTATATGGTGAGTTCCAGTTTAGTGAGAGGCCATGTCTCAAAAAATAGAAGTATTGAGGAAGATATCCAATATTGATTCCTACCTTCATGTGCATGTGCATGCAGGTACATATGCATTCCCCAATATAACACACACAAATTAAATAAAATAATCATTAATGGCAATCAAATCAAAGTATTACAAAATTGTCAGAATAATTTTCTATCTCAAATATGCAACATGATCAATACATGCTATAAAGTCTTGAAAATTTTAAGTACTTCTATTGAATTTTTTTAAACCACTAGACAGGAATTTGAGTATGCTATGCCATGTTCTATGGTGGGTATTTAACCATCCAGTCTGGGGTCTGTATGGTACTCTTCCAAGTGCTTCCATATTAATAGTGAAAAAATGGGAAGGAACCTGTGCGCCCTTATAGGGGAAACAACAGCAGACATTATACATTGTGTGTGTGGGGAAGATGGACTGAACTAAGTGGACAGAATGGTATGGAGGTGGATCTCAGACAGGCTATCCATGACAACCTCAATGATAAAGTGAAAGCTGAGCAAACACCTCAGGAAACGGAGGTGGTGCGAAATAATGACCTTTTTAATAAGAAGAATTGCATTTGATAGGAGGTTGAAACTTCTGAAAGTGGTAGGCACTTTTGTGAATTTGCACGTTGCTTGTAGTCACTTGCACAATTGTCAGAAGCCTGGCAAACTAAGTGGCTCCCATCACCTAGTGTCTACATGGTACCAAAGTTCAAACATTCTAAAAGCCATTGTTCACCTTGCCCACTAGGGAAAGGGGATGCCTCTTAAATGTGGCTACTGATGATAGGGACAATTGGTCGACATACAGTGTTCAAGCTGTTTCACAAAGGACTTGTTTTGTCAGAGGATTTTACTAGTCTCAAACTTTTGAACCAATTTTAAATCCCCAGCACTCCTCATAATTACTTCACTGTGAATAGAAAAATCAGTTTTTTAGTTAAGAGTTAATGAACACTGATAATTGGCAAAAGGTCTTTAAAGCTAAAAGTGGGATTGAGCCCCACCGCTGCTTAACCTGAAATAATGACACTCTTGTTGGCATTAGGCTTGTGTTGCTTTCTCTTAAGGTGTTTTTCCTAACATGCAAATATATATTCCAATATGCAATGGGATCAAACAATTTAATGAATTAGTTATGATTATTTCTTCAACCATATTCTTAATGGGAATTCATCTGTAAAGTTAGACAACTGAAATTTGTATGAAGCCCAATAATGTTCTCATGTTAAAGGATTTTAAAAAATCAATCATTCTAGTCTTTGGGTGAAAAAAAGTTTTACTATGAAATGGAAAATCTTTTGCTGTGTGTGGTAATAATGTCCATCAGGAAAAGTAGAGGAATCTCAGACTAGACATTTGGAAGGCAGAAAATCATATTGCCTAAGTAAAGTTTTTACTTAAAAAGAAATTCTGAGGGCTCAGCAGAGCCCACAGGAAGGCAAGAAGGCAATTCTGGAAGAAAAAACAAACAAACAACAAACAACTGAGAAAAAAAACTGCACATGGCTGGTGGGCAGGGTTGGCAGAGCACTTAACCTCTGTGTCTAGGTTCCTTCAACTGTCAAGGAGGGATAACTGTAAGTGCCACCTTCCCTGTGGTACGAACATGTGCTTTGACATCTCTGGCTGAAGATGCCGTATCAACACAAATTATTATTATTAGCACATAATGCGTGCACTCACATAAAACAGCAGCACATTGCTTTTATTCATTATAGCAGGCTGCAAGTACCTTCTCCACGTTTTTGCTTAATTGATGTGAGAGAAAATAATCACAGCAAGCTACTATCCACTGTTTCCACATATAGAGGAATGTTTAAAAGCTTCATATCACCCTTCGGAGAGAGCCTCAACCTGTTAATTCCTTATAGTCTTTGCAGCAGATTGTACAGTAGCCCCCGAATTAAGCCTTTGGCACCTTTAAAAATGTTAGCTAAATTATTTTTCCTGGAATCTGGAATCATCCGGGGAAGACTGGGGAAATGAAATTGGCTAACAATATTAAAATTTTGGTTAACATTTAACTGAATTGTAGCAACGTATTAAAGTGCTATCTAAACAGATAATTAGCTGGTAGTTGCAGCAGTGGGCTCTGTCTAAATTTAGCAGGGAAATTAGATTTAGGGAACGTGAAAACAGGGGAAGAAGTGTTCTCAAGGGAAACAGTGGTGTCAGCACAGCTGAGGGATGTCACAATAGCTACCTTTTGTCAATTATGAGCATCATCAGGGATCTCCCCAGCAATGCAGGGCAAGGTTTATTCATAAGTGAATCTTGAGGATAGGTGGATAGGCGATAGAAAGCAGTGATTGAAGGAAGACTGGGGCAGGCGGATGGAGGGAGAAAGAAGGGGAAGGGAGTAGAGGTAATGAATAGAAGTAGCCCCAGTGCTGGGAACAAGATAAAAAAAGAAGAGAGCCTGGATAGGCTGCTATGGAGGTGAGTAAAAACCATCATAAATCAGTGTGTTAAGAGGAGGAGATACCGGTGATTCAAAGTCTTGAGTACAGCGTTGTCTTGGGCACCAGGCAAGCTTTATTTTAGCTGCCACAGGCTCCTCTCAGGATGGCTGATGTTATTCTTTTTGGAGCACATCTTTAGCTATCTGGTGGAGATGGTAGGACCAACATAAAATTAAACGTGTCCGGCCTTAGGACAGTGTCCTCCGCTTCCACCGCCCCCGCAGACAGCCCAAACTGTTCATCCATCTCCTTCCCCCTACAGTAACTGGGGCTTCAAGGTCAAGTCACTCCGGCTGTTCGTGGCGGGTAGATGGAGGGCAGGGCAGACAAGCTTTTGGGGGCTGAGGGAGGGTTATGGTGAATCACAGACGCTCCTCTTAAGGGTAAATGTTTAATACTTCCCGAGGTCACTTTTCTGAGAATAACTCAGAGAAACAAGCGAGAAAATAAAATTACACGTGCGAACATGAGAACGATAAAAGAGAAAACAAGACCACACTCGAAGCCCTCACATGGGAGAAATCCATGGCCTCCTGTTGCCGGTCGCCTGGTGCAGAAAGTGAACAAGCAGGCAGCCCAAGAGAAGCAAGAGCTACAGAGCAAACCTTCCGGGGCCCCTCCTGTCCTCCGGCAGCTCCGCTGACCCTTCCAACAAGCCTCCCTCCCAGAGAAAAGAAATAAGGCTAAACGCCTAGGCCAACGTGGGGCCGGGACAGAGGAGAGCCAGGATGCCCCTGGGGAGGAGGGAGGAGTGGAGAGTCTCCTTTCAATCCCCACGCCAGGGTGAGAAGGGAGAAGGCTGGTCCAGCCCCGCGGCATCCAGCTTCCCAAATTAGGCACCTCCCGCTCCGACTGGTGGAGAGCCGGTACCGGCATCTAGCTTTCCCAGAGCCCCCTCCCCCTATGGTTGTCCCCGGTTCCACTGGGGAACCGCGCCACTCCTGAGGAGAGAAAGGCAGGACTGGGAGTCCCTCAGCCCAGCGCCTCGGTGTGCCCCGGCGGCCCCGGCCCCGGCCCCGGCCCCGCGAGGGGCGGAGTGGACGAGACCATCTCAAGCGCTGGCGAGGGGGGAGACGAGGCGGGGCCGAGGGGCGGGGCCGCCTTTACTGGTCCAGATTGCTTAGCCTCGGGAGAAGCCCGGTTTTCCAAGTGGATGAAGTTTTTTTTTTTTTGAAGTGGGAGGAGCGAGTGGGGAGAGGGGGTGGGAGGAGCTCGGCGGGCGGCTAGGCGTCCAGGCATCCCGGCGGCAGGGAGGGCGGGCTCGTCCCGGTAGTGAGGGTCGGCGGCTCCCCCTCCCGCAGGGCGGGGTGGTGCGTTCCGAGTTCCCAGGAGTTCGCAGCGGGCGGGGACCGCGGGGAGGGGAGTGGCGGCGGCGGCGGCGGCGGCGGGCGGCTCCTGCTTCAGCCTCGGCAGTGGCGTCGGCGACGGCAGAGTCGAGGCAGCCGCGAGCGCTCGGCCGAGTGGCGGCGGGCGACGACGGCGCAGGAGCCGGGGGTTGAGGACACGCGCGCTGGCCCTTCCGCGCCGCGGCCGCCGCCGCCGCCGCCACCCAGAGCCTGAGGCGCCGGGGCGCGGGCAAGCGGGTGGGCCGGGGCAAGGCGGGCATGGCGCGGACCCCGGGCCCGGCCCCGTTGTGTCCTGGAGGCGGCAAAGCACAACTTTCCTCGGCGTTTCCTCCCGCAGCCGGACTGCTGCTGCCGGCCCCGACGCCCCCGCCGCTGCTGCTGCTGCTCATTCCCCTGCTTCTCTTCTCCCGGCTCTGTGGTAGGTGAAGCGGGCGAGCGAGGGGCAGAGCGGGGCGGGCGCGGGCGGCGAGGCTAGGCGAGGCGGTTGTGCCGGGCGGTTGGCTGCGCGAGCGGCCGCCGCGGACTTTGCCTGGAAACTTTTCGCCGCGCCCCGGGCGAGGCCCGGGAAGGGCAGGGAGAGCGAACAGGGCGCCGACCGCTGGCTTCCCGCCCCCGAGGCCGCGCGGGTCGTCGCGCTGGGTCCCCAGGGCTGGCTGTGGAGCTCGGTGCGCGGAGCCCGGCGTGCCCGGGGAACCGTTACTTCCGAGCCGAGGCGCCGAAGCAGAGAGCGTGGACTTCTGGGCTGAGGTTAGGATGCCGGGATGCATGTTGCCGCCTCCTCCTTTCTCCCTGATGAAACTTGAGCTGCAAGTCCGGAAACCCTGTGGACACTAGCCCGATGCACTGAAGCCTTCGGGTCCACGCCTCCTGGCCTCCGGGAGAAGGAACCATCTTAAAAACCCACCCTGCGCCTTCATCCCCTTCCAACCCGATTTGTGCCCTGGTAACCTTTGGATTTTTGGGTTGATCCCAGATGGTACCCGCACGCCGCCTTCCAGTTGTTGGACGTCCTTCACGCAGCCCCTTGTTATTTTAGAAGAAAACCTTGTTCTCAGGGACTCAGGATTTACCTTTTGAATGCATATTGCATCTACTGTTCCCTGGCTGTTGAAACAAGTAGCCCCGGGTTTCTCCGGTTTGCTTTTTTTATTCCAGTTTTAGGAGCTAATCTCTTTGTAAGTTCTGTTCTCGGAAACTGTGACTAGTTCAGATACCTGCTTTTTAAAGAAAGATTAAAAAAAAAATGATAAATTTACTTTTCATGCCAGAGAAGTGGACTTGATGACCAGTGGACGGCACTGATTCGGTGAAATAAACTACCAGTCTTAGAAGATTGAATGTCTGGGTGATATCAAAATGCCGCAAGGTGTTGTTCATTTAAGGATTGCTGACAGGAAAGACGGAGGGGTAAAACTTAGATTGTTCAGACACTGGTTCTCAGTGCATATGAAATCTTAAAACTGCTGTTTTACCGGTGTTTATACAAGGGAGAGATGTGTACAAATTTCCTTAGTGCTGTGATGCAGAAGAAAGTCTGCTACTGGTAGGTGAGTCAGGGTAGTTGGTTCAGAGGGAGAGGAAATTATGTTGAGATTGAGTGCCACTTACAGACTGAGAATTTTAGTACATTTCCACTGCTGGAAGGCAAGTTTTGGATTTACATGGAGTGCTTTGTGATAAACGACACGCTATCTAGTCCAGTTTCCATATCCTCATTCCCAGATGTTTGGTCCTGAGACAACAGTTTTTAGCCCTTTAAGTTTTAAGTTTTTAGCCCCCATTTAAGGTAATAGTAAATTCTAGATTGAATTTGTATGCTGTTCTTATGAGCCATTAAGGAGGCTCATGGATGATCCTTATGATTTCAGTTCCAGGATACTTGGAAGTGGGGGGTGGTATAAGCATTTTACTCTTAGTTTGTGGTAAGTACTGATGGGGTGCTTGTAGGTCTAGAGGACTTTTTGTCTAGACAGAACCCTACGGGAGGGAGACTGAAGTGATGCAAAAGTTGACACAGAAAATAAAGTTTACGTTGGTAATTTCATCGTGGCTGTGCCAGTGAGTTGTTGATTACTTCTGGGAGCAAACGTTAGTTTTTACATAGAAGAAAAATACATTTTAAGGAAGTCCTTTATGGTGTTCTAGGAGAGAAGGGCGAAGAGTTATTCTTGAGCCCAATAAACTAAGCACAGTAGGGAAGCACACTGATTTAGAGGAGCACTGTCTGTATGGGAGTCTTTAGAGTCTACTTGCTGTTGCAGATACAGATAGTAGCCATGTTACTGTGTCCTCCTCGTTTAAAGGGCTGCCCCTTTGGGCTTGTGTTATAACACCCTAATTTGCAAGTGCTTATGACACCTTTTTTTATCAGCCTCTATTTTAGAAAGCAGTCTTTGAATAGGACACAGTTGTCTCGACTTAGTAAGTATAGAACAGAATTTTCATGTCAGCTTTTTTAATTTCCCTTGCTAACAACTTGTTGATATATGAATGATAGTAATATTAGCATTCCACAGAACTAACACGATTTGGCTCATGTCTACTGTTTGAAAGATTCAGTTTGAATGATTGAATGGACTCAGTTATAGAGTTGATTTTTAGACTTTAAAAAGATGACCTGACCTGATTGTTAATCATGTTCTTCTTTTATCATTTGCAGTTTAAAATTTTTTGATAAGTTGCTTAAATTTAGCATTGCGTTAGTTGGTGTGGTTAACATCATCATGTTAATTTGACTGCTAAAAATATCCCTCATTACTGGTAGAGCATATATTTTGGAAAAAAAAAAAAAAGTAAATGCTGGAGTTGGTATGTGTTTGGGGACTGTACGCTCTCTCATTTGAACAGCTAAACTTTTCTCCTGGGGATTGGGGATTCAATGTCAATGTGTAGTTGATATTGGCCTGAAATTCCTGATCCACCTGCTACCCTCCTAAATTTTGGGATTATGTAAGTGTGCAACCATATTTATGCTTTGAGAGCTGAAGTTTTTAAATAAGAGCTTCCGCGGTGGAGAAATTGCCAGTGTCTAGTCTAAGACATTTCTAGTTATGAGGTCTAAGGGACCGCCAAGTTTCTATAATATCTGACTCAAACCTAATTTCTTTAAGTCCGAAATTCTATATTCCTTTGTGATTATAATTAACAGTTGATAGACTGTATACGTCTCACTCTTCCTTCCTACAACTTCTTCCTGGGAGGCTGAGAATATTGTTTGAGCAGGAATATGACACAGAAGAGTTAGAAGGTGAAGTTTTGCCTCTTCTAGGGCCGTTGTCTTTGGGATTCTGCCACCATGACTCTGCCTTTTGACCAATGCTTTGTCTTATGACAAATGTTGTTTGGTAGGTGGTGGCAAATAAGCTACCATAAAATAGCAAATCTGTAAAAACACTTTGCATACTTTTAGGGACTTTCTAAGCACTTGGGAATGCATAGTTGGCAGTGTGTTGCCCACAACATGCTTGCAGTGTTCAATAGACAGAAAGGAAGGAGACTGCAGGAAAGTTTAGCATTTATGTAGAGATGTGTATGAGATCCTCTGAGTTTCTAAGTGAGTCTGGTCTAATGACAGGAGAACATTAGGTAAACTGACCTAGATGAGGGCAAAACTCACTTTGTTGTTCTATGTATGTGTAGATGTGTGTATATTTCTCTAGGGATGAAATCCAGGGAATTGTATATTCTAAGCAAGTACATTTACAACTGAACTACATCCTAACTATTAAAAATCACTTTTAAAAATCAATTGAGTCAAATCTTCGTGAAATCAGACAGTTTAGTCTCCTTCATACTCCCTTTCCTCACCTTCTCACGGAAATTAGGATTTAGTCGCTAAAAAGTCAATCTGATTCTGAATGAAGACTGCCACTTATTCAAAATTAGTAATTGGCAGGTTACATAGTGTCTTACTAATACGGTTCTTAGGATATTAAAAGAAAGACTTAAGTAAAACACTTAGGGTACATGGGTGTGGTAGCTCATACATGCCAGCCTTTATTACATTGTATATTGTAAACTGTCAGTCCTGGATTAGGTGACTCCTAATTCCAAATAGAGTTTTCTAATTAATTGATACTTTGCATGTTTATGACTGTATAACATAATCAGAAAATATACTTTATATAAATAAAGAAATAACTGTTTCAGAAAACTAGAATGTAGTCAAATTAAATGTGTATTAGTGTGGAAACTACTTAAATCCTCCCTTAGCCTTGTTGAGTGTGTTTTAAGATTTGGCTGGTTTCCATAGGATCACTTAGAAAATTAGTGACTATATTGAGCATGAGGGGTGGAGAAGGGAAGGGAGACACAATGTGGACACTACTCTGTATCTATAACGTCAGGTTAGGGTCTTTGTGAGTTATTGGAATGACAACCAAATTTAGAAGCAAATAAAATAAAACGTTGCTTCTATTTACAGCATCAGAAAGAGGCACAGCCATGGAGTAGGATTCATGTGCTTTTATAATGTATATTTATTGGCATGCCCTATTTATGCCAGCCTTGTTTGTGTCATAAGACTCTTAATTTGAAATGCTTGGGATCAGGTATGTTTCAGATTTAAGATAAAAACATAATAGAATATTTTATGTGAAAGTGATTTGCTTACTTGTGAATCTCCCATGTGCCTGGTGCTCTTGGAGGTCAGAAGAGGGAATGAGATCCTCTGGAACTGGAGATGAGGATTGTTGTGAACAGCCTTGTGGGTGCTGGGAACCTCACTTGGATCCCCACAGGAGCAACAGATGAGCCATCTCTCTTGCCCTGAGCCTTGAGTATTGGGATATACGTATAGGTGATGTGGATGGATATCATCATGATAGGACTGGTCTAAATGTGTTCAAGTTTCTGTTATTCCTTATATACCTAACGTGAAGGTAATTTCATACAATCTTTTTAGTGACTTTGGGCATAGTATGGTATTTTCTACTTGTGGCATGTGCAAAGATATTTATTTGGGAACGTTTTGAATTTCAGCTTTGGGGATAATGGATGTTTAACCTACTCACATTTACATACACATACATATGTATAAATAGCTTACAAATTCTGATGATGCATCTTGCATCTGTATAGTTAAAGAAATTAAACTTTCTAGTTATTGCTAGTCATTAAAAACTAATTGAAGAGAAGCTAGCTATGATAGTCTTATTTAAAACAGAATTTTGACATTCTGTAATTTAGCTATTAAAAGTATTAAGTATATTTCTATAGATTATCATGTTAACTCTTAGTCTCCATAAAATTTGACAGTAAGAGCTATATGATTTTCAAAAGATAAGACATTTAATTAATAATTACTATTAATATGTAAATTAGAGTAAAATAATCCTTAAGACGATAATAGAATTTTAAGTATTCTGTGTGTCAAGCATTCAGAAAACACTTCGAATTTCCAAACGCCATTAATTTGTCATGCTTTGGGTTTTTAAATATATTTTTGCTTAAAATTGTCCTTTAATTCTTTTTTTTGAAGATTTATTTATTTTATGTATATGAGTACACTGTAGCTGTCTTCAGACACATCAGAAGAAGCATCGGATCCCATTACAGATGGTTGTGAGCCACCATGTGGTTGCTGGGAATTGAACTCAGTACCTCTGGAAGAGCAGTCAGTGCTTTTAATCACTGAGCCATTTCATCAGCCCCGCCCTCTAATTCTTAAACACATATACTTTACTAAATTTCATTATGCTCATGATCTTAATTTTTAAAAATTACTTATTTTCTTTGTCTTTTGAACACAAAGTCTCACTATGTAGATATATCTAGCTTGGAACTCACTATGTTGATCAGGTTGGCCTCGAACTCGAGAGCTCCAGTTTGCCTCTAACCTCCAGGTACTGGGATTAAAAGCATTTGTCACCACACCCAGCTTATGTATTTTTTCATTTGTATGTATGTATGTATGCATGTCCACATGTGTGGGGGTGCTCATATTTATGTAGGTGCATGTATGTGGGTATAAACATGGAGGCCAGAGGTAGAGATTGACAGTCTCTGTCCATTCTCTACATTATTCATTGAGGCAAGGTCTCTCAGTTGAAGACAGGGCTGGTCTGGCTGGTCTGGAGATCTCTTTGCCTGTTCCTCCCAAGGTTGCAATTACAACTTCTCAGCATTTATGTGGGTCTGGGGATCTGAACCCCAGTACTCTTTCTTACTTGCATGAAAAGCACCTTAACAACTGAGCCTTCTCCCTTCCCTGAACGATTTTTATTGTTTTAGTAGAGTCTGACAGTTCATTCATTTAGGTTTGTTGAAAACATTTTTAAGGGTGGACTTGAAGGTTTTTTTTTTCCTAAATGACTCTCTTATAGGCCGTCAACTTAAAACTTCAGTGAGGATTGCCTCACGTTTGTCTTGATACTTGTATATTGCATATTTTATGATTACCTTAGAAAGGATAATTTATGCCTATGTTATGGTTTTCACGAGTTTACTTCCAACTAGAGTAGGCTCCTTTTCTTGTAGGCTTATTGACTGCTTACCATTCACTGTACTGATCGTGGAACACAACCTGTTGTGTTGTGAGTTGGAGAGCATGGCGTTCCGAGGTGTTTGGGGAGACTCGTTAGGGTCTTCCCCCATGTGATTCTACTTGTTGCAGCCTTTTTATTTATAGCCCTGACCAGGTGAGCAGACTCTGAAAGAGATACACTGCGCCATCTTCAATCACTTTCCTGTATTTGCATGTGCTTGTCATGAGGTGGGGGTGGGGGGCACTCACGTTTCCTTACATCAAGAGTTTAGCAATAAAATCAAGTTTAGTATTAAGTGCACACGCGTGCAATATGGTGTAATAGGACCTACGTAATTTTGTTTTCCTAACATTACATTTAAAGGTGTAAAAAGTAAACATGGCATGAGATAACTAAATACCATTTCAGCATATAATTGGTATTAAGGTTGTAGATAATTTTATGTTACAGTTTTCGAAGTCTTGTTGGCCTTTTACACTTACAGGTGGGTTCAATTTGGATAAGCCACACTTAGTAGTGAGATGTATTGTAACTGATTGCTACCACATCAGACACTGAAGTAGTAAACTATAAATTGTCTCTGATGTACGTTATCCTCTTTGGGTCTAAAATCATATCGTTCTACCAACTTCTACCCTAAAGAACTTGTCGTGAGAATGACTTTCCTCATTAAGGCATCCCTCACAACTGCTTACATACAGTGAGAATGTAAATCCATTTTCCTGTGGTTTTATGTTCAGAATAGTGTTGGGCGGAGTTTTTCATGGAATATTCGTCTTAGGAAGAAAATACCATGATTAATGTATTTGGGAATTGGCAAGGGTGTATATATATACTGTATAATTAATGCCTCTCACACAGAAGTTCACAGTAGAGTGCTTTAGATTATTAGTGGTCTAAGAACTTGCTTCATGAAGCAATCTATTTAACTTCTTTTTATGAAACACTTATTATGTTATAAAAACTATACTGTACAAAGTATGTTAAAGGTGATATGAACTGTTGAGATGTCTTTTAAATTTGAGTTGCAAACTAGGGGAGATTGATAGGCCCAGCTTTGTTTCCTGCAGGATTCTTCCACTGTAGCTTGTTTGTTTTATCTGTTGGCTTCTCATTGCTATAACCATTTTGAATTTGAAGAGGTTCAAAATTGCCCTTTTGGAGGAATGTAAATGTTCTTCATTGGTATTGTAAAACAGCTATTTAAGTAGTGTGGATGTAGTTTAAACAGCTTCCAGTGGGGGCCATGTCGTTATGGTGCTCATGAAGTGGGTAAATTTAGGATTGGTAGCATGTTATCTTATAATGCAAATATTCCAGAGCTGCTGTTGGGGGTGGGGGGGGAGAGACAAGAAAGTGCCAAGTACCAAACCTAAAAATAGGTTGTTCTTAGAGCTAGCCCTTCAAGTCAGTAACAGAGAACATGACAATTAAGAATAAGCTGCACTCATCAGAGAACAAAAGTATAATGAATGCAGCACCAGAATACTGTGACAAGATTAGCTTTAAACAAGTTACTCTATGAATTGGGCATGATAGAAATGATTGTCTTTACAAAATATTTTGGGCCATTGATTTTGAAGACTTAGAATACAATTTCTTAAGTATAGCTATACTGAGTTAGATTAAAATTAATTTCATAATGGTAAAAATTCATTTCATAATGGTCTTGTCATTGTGGATTAAATTTGATTTTAAATTAAAGATAATTGTTTATGGCTCTAAGTTCAACTTAATGCTAAGGCAGTTGGTAAAATGATTTTAACTGGTTTAGAAATTGGTTAGGTCTTTTACTTAGAAAAAAATGGTTTGTTTTTTTTTTAAATGCCTTTACTTAATTGTTTTTGAAGAGATTATACTTCAGAGTGGGGTGGGGTAATGAGCACAGAGAACACTTGAACTTTGGTTTAAGTGTGCAGAGTTACATCTGCAGCATTTTCTCGCTAACTTGGAAGTGTGCTTTTGTTAATAGCTGACATAGCTACTCTGAGTTCTTGCAATTCTTGTAAAACTTGAAAGAGAGAAACAAATAACTAGCATAAGATTCTAAAAACATGCCAGTAACACGTTCATATTGAATATCGATTTTTATATTAGCTTTTCAATTCACAAGCAACATTAAAAAAGAATGAAATTTAACATAAAATGTCAGTAAGGAGTTGCAGTTGTTTGTATATTAGTGTAGTGTCAAAAGGTTCTCTCTCTCTCTTTATAAGTTGCTATAGACCCTATACCTGACCGGTTTTGAAATGAAAAAAGGGAGTATGTAAAGTCTAGGGTCAGCAATAATAATGAACATGTATGTCTTAGAAAAACAGTGCTGCCTGGTTAAAGTATGGTATTTTATTTCTGTATCTAAGGAGATAGTTCAAAAGTAAAAATAGGTTATTTTCATAGTTTTAGTGTGAAAACCTTTTCATTTAACACTGGAAGTAATTAGTAATTATGGTGCCTATTTTGAAGCCATGTGTTGTTTATTAAACTATTTGTTTATATATATAAACCACCTAAATACATGGATTATACATATTATATATATAATATCTAATATCTATCTATCTATCTCAAAAATATAACATTCCATAAGCCTCTTGTCCTCCAAAGCTTTAATGTTGATGATATATTTTAAGATCACGGTTTTCTCTGAGGATACTTGTGTTGCTTTGCTGCCCTCTACAGTCATCTGGAGTAGCGGCTCAGTATTAACAGGTGCTTTTCCTGTCAGACGGTTAGAGTACTTGTTGATCTGTGAAGTTTAAGTTTAGAGAGTGGGTTGAATAATATTTACAGTTTAAATAGGATAAGGTTTAGGTACTTAACACTTGATCTTGTTATACAGAAATTAAAGGACTTAGAAATTGGATCCGGAGAGAGATGCTAGTCACTGACTATCGATCAGACCATGATACCAGAGTGTGTGCCATGGTACTTTCAGGAATGATGATCAGGAAGGCCTAAAAGAGACACAGGTAGAGTCCAGCTGAGTAAAATTGTCATTTCAAATAGGAACGAGACTTCCCCATCTTTTATTAAACAAAGAACATCCCTTTGGAATTCTGGGACTTAAGACATGTACAGTTTATTTCTTTTTACAGTGCCAGGGTCCAAACGGTAGTCCCTGCTAGGCAAAGTCTCTCCCACTGAGCTGTATGGTCTTCACCTAAGAAACAAGAAGTTCAGTGTCAGGAGATCTGCATTGAAGAATGTGTGTGTGTGTGTGTGTGTGTGTGTGTGAGAGAGAGAGAGAGAGAGAGAGAGAGAGAGAGAGAGAGGGAGAAACTGTACTCTAGATCTACAACAAAGCAAGTGTGAAGTGTTGGGGAGTAGGACCTGCTGGTGCAGCTACTTTCAGGGCTGAGACAGGATGATTTCAGTAGAAAGTTCAAGAACATGAGCCTAGCAGTGTAGTGAGACCTTGTCTTAAAGAGTAACAGGAGATTTGAGCTCAGTGGTAGAGCACAAGTCTATCTTGCATGAGACCTTGTCTTCTGTCTCCAGTATCATGGAGGTTGTTTGTAGGATTACAGGAAAAAGACTTGAAGAGGAATCTAACATTTTTGGCTGAACTGTGAATGAAACATGTACATTTCCCATTATGAGAGAATGTAATGAAATAGAAGATAGTATGTTGAAAAGACCACTGGGATAAGGATTCTAGAAGGAATTGCTATTTCTGTGGCATTCAGATAGGAACTTTATGGAGGCAAGTGAGCGTTCTTCTTAGCTAAGTTAGACTGGTTAACAGGGGCTGTGGTGGTTTGAATGAGAAATGCCCCCTATGAGCTTATGTATTTGAACACATGGTCTTCAGTAGATGTTGTCTGGGGAAGTGATGGCCGTGTTGGAAGTTGGGGCCTTACTGGAGGAAATGCATCAGTTCCTGCTCCTTCTCTTCACTTTGTGTGTGGATGGAAATGGCCACGCTCAGTTCCTACTCTTGCTTCAATGCTGTTCCTTCCCTGCCATTATGGACTTTCCTCTGGAGCCAATGCCCAAATAAACCAATATCTTAAGTTGCTTTTTAACTGCAAAAGAAAAGTGACTATAAGAGAAAATGGAGCATTCCTGTGAGGAACCTGGGCGCATTGGATTTTGAAGGAACATGGAGAGCTTTGGAAGTTTGGACTAGCAAAGCTGTTGAATGCTGTAAACAGAGCTCAACAGGGCATTGTTATAGGAACCCCCAAGATACTAGTTCTGGGAGTAATGTATGTAGGGGAGACCTGGTTTGTGATGTTTCAGAGATAGAACAAAGAGGTAGCCGTTGGACTATGGGCCATTTGTGTGATATTTTGTCAAATAATCTGATTGCATTATGCCCATGTCCCAAGAACTTGCCTGAAGCTAAATTAAATAAGTAATTTCTTTAGTAGAAAAAATTTGATGATAGTTAATGTATTGAGTCTGTTGGAATGATTATTAATGAATTCTTTGGGGGAAATCTACATTTGAAAAAGCAAGCAGGGCAAAAACAAAGAAAAGATGGCTGGGAAAAACTTCAGTAAATGTAGTCCAGGTGGGGCAGGGTCCATGTCAACCAGCAGCAGAACTGACCTCGGCAGTGTCATGCACATCCTGATGTTTTTGGAAACAAGAAAGATGAAAGACTGAGAGGGTAGTGGATTCTTCCTCTGCAGTTTCTGAGAACCATTGAGTCCAAGCAGTGTATGACGTGGTTGATGTCCTCAAGAGAAGGGCCTGTGAATCTATGAAGGTGAAGCCTGGGTTATGGTGGAAACCCCAAGATGTTGGACATGCCAGAGCAGTGAGACATCTGTCAAGGAGAGCTTTATACAGGGAGCAAAGCAGCCCAAGAGAAAGATGGATGTTGTAGACAACAAAGCTGGAGGGAATACTAAAGACCCCAATATGGGATTTGGAGTTACAGAGATTTATTTAGTGTTTGCCCTGTTAGGACTCCAGTCTTGTTTTCATCTAGCCATTTTCTCACTGTGCTTCTATTCCTCTTTTTTGGAGTATTAATATGTATTCTTCAAAGTTGTGTGTTGAGTATATAATTTATTTTTGATTTAATGGGGTTAGGAGCAGGAGATTGCCTTAAGTCTCAAAAATAAACTTTGGACATTGGACTTTTGAGTAGTATTGAGACTTAAAGACTGCGGAAACTTGAAGTTTGACTAAATGCATTTGACATTATGATATGGCCATGACCCAGTGGGCAGAGGCAGGGGCTTAATGTGGTGACGTTGATGAAAAATGTGCCCTGCCCCGACTCAGGTATCTGAACAATTGTCCCATGCTAGTGGTGGTGTTCAGGATGGCTATGGGACCTTTAGGAAATGGATCCTTGCTGAAGGATTGGGTGGGCTTTGAGCGTTTGTTCACTCCTCTTACTCCTGTTTCTTCTCTCTGATTCTTGTGTGTGGATGGAAATGTGAGCAGATTGTTTCTTTCTGCTGCTGCCATGTCATGCATTCCTGGCATTTTGAACTCTAAAACTGTAAGCCTGTTCTTCCTTAACTTGTTTTGGTTAGATCATTTTATCACAGTGATGGAAAAGTAATTTATTCAGAGGCTTTTGAAGGAAGGTAGCCATAGACTCAACTCTGTGATTGAATGTACATTGGTAGTTCTATTACTGCTACATCAATTCTACTAGAGGCAGAAGTGGTCCTCGGGAAGATAGAATTCCCAAATAAATAATGACATGTCAGAAAGACACGAAGGCAGAAATGGATCTGAGAAGTAGCAGTACTTGGGTATCATTATGACTCAGGAAGGAGTTAGATAAGAACTTGAATTTCTCCTTTAAATGACCAGGAAGGGGTAGTGATGGTATTGATTAATCAGTTCATTGATTATGGTGCCCATGGTGTGTATTCTTTAGATGTACTTAGAAATGCCATGACATAGGATGTGATGTTGGGACTTGTTAGGATTAAGATATACTTGTATTTGGAGCTATTTGAGAGAGTATATGACACAGTAGAAGAAAGAGGGATGGAGAGGAAAAGCAGAAGGGGAACTAAGAAAGGGAAAATGTAAAGCTCAAAGTATTCTGATTAGATAAGCTGTCAGAGGGAGGAAGAGAGGAAAGGGTAATTTTGAGAGGCAGGATACCATCCTTACTGACGAGATAGCAGTGCCTGTGGGATGGTAAAGAGTGTAGAGATAAACCACTCTGGAGACAGTTTCATGGAGCAGTGTCTGCCTTATTGCACAGGAGCAACCTCTTATATAGTGGAAGCTTTTGGACTGAATGGGTAGCACATTACCTTGGATTGGATCGTGAACACTAATACCACAAGAAAGAAACATTAAAGGAGATGGGGAGAGTGCAGACTTGTCCACAGGCCAGCTACTGGTTTCTTACACTACCTCGGAATTCAGTGTTCCGACCTTGGAATCATGATGTGCTATTCCTCTTATTTAGAAGCGCAGTATGCCAGGCTGTGCCTGTATTTTCTACTATAGCTGGAGATACAGTTTAGTTGGTACAATGGTTGCTTAGCATACATGGGCCCTGGGTCTGATTCCCAGTATCACACAAATCACATATTGTGACTCACACCTGGATTCTTTGAGGAGGATCGAGTCAGGATCCAGAGGCTCAGAGTCATTTTTTGAAGCCAGTCTGGAATACATGAGACCCTGACTTGGGGCATAGAGGAAGAAAGGGAAGGAAAAGCTTTTAATAAGTAGGCAAGTAGTAGACTACTAGTCAGGAAGAAGAACATTGAAGCATCAAAGACTCTATTTTATTAAATTATGTGTGTGTGTGTGTGTGTGCGCGCGCGCGCGCGCGCCTATGGAATGCAGTGTGCAGTAAGAGGGCATGAAATACCTGTGAATATCCTGGAGCAGGAGTTAAAGGTAATTCTAAGCTGCTCTAAATATCAGTGCTAGGAATCAAATTCATGACCTTTCTAAGAGCAGTGAGGACTCTTTAACCATAGAGCCATCTCTCTAAGTCCCAGGACTCAATAATTTTAGTACAAAGAGATAGGGGAAAAAAGTAAAATCCCAATAAATTATCCAGTGAGGGTATAGTGGGAAAGATAAAATGGAGAGTGAAGAATGAACCTGCTCATTAGGAACTGAATATATGTGTGTCTCCTTCATTTCTGTGCTGACCTCTAATCTCCACAGTGGTAGTGGTAGCGAGTCGTTCAGATGACTGAGTTTGCATAGGTCAGAAGGATAGTACAGCAAGAAAATAATAATCTGCAAATCAGGAAGATCTGTTGGCAGGAACTGGACCATGCTCCCTCCCTTATCACAAACTTCTGGCCCTTCAGTGTTTAAGCCACCAGCCTGGTGTTGTCATAGTGGTCCAGGCTCTAAGACATTAAGATTGAGAGTTCTCAGCTAAGGAGTGCCTAGAACTTGACTCCAGTGAAAGTAAATGATTGAAGGATATTGAGTGGTGCAGACTTGGAAATGAAGAACTGAAGGAAGCTACTTGGGTGTCCAGAACTGTAGACCAAATCCCATTGAAGAGGCGATTGCCCAGGACTTTACTTGCTGCCTCTTAAAAGCACTGGGTAGTTTAGCTTTGCCTCTGACACTGACTTTGATGAAACTGGATATTAGATTCTGTGGCATAGGCCTGTAAAACCAGCTACTTAGGAAGCTAAGGCAGGAAGATCATACATTTCAAGGGCTTCTAGGGCAGACTTAGGCTCTAAATAAAAGTCTAGAGATAGAGCTTAATAGTAGAGTCCGTGGGTAGCATACACTGTAGCTCAGGAAACTACATTGCCTGAAGTTGTCCGTGTATAGACAGCTTCTAAGTCGTCCACGTATAGAACCTTGTAAGCTGAGGGAAATAAAATCACAGGGGGAGAGGAAAGTTATAGATAGGGAAGGATTTGACCAATTCGTGATTTTAGTGATATATTGTGGAGATAAATCACTATGAATGTTAGCCAGAAGAAACATAGTGAAGAATCAATTATGAGTCAGCTTTGAAGGCACGAGTTGACAGAAGTTGAACTTGTGAAATGTAAATGATGGGGTGGTAGTAATAATTTTATGTTGGTGGATACAGATATTAAGTACTGAGTCTCCCAGAAAAAAATATAAAAGCTAGCTAATAAAGAATAGAAGGTTGGCGGGTTATTATTACTATATTGATTACATGAAGTAGGCTACAGTGC
This sequence comes from Rhynchomys soricoides, assembly GCA_019843965.1. NCBI lineage: Eukaryota > Metazoa > Chordata > Mammalia > Rodentia > Muridae > Rhynchomys > Rhynchomys soricoides. The sequence continues at coordinate 3,129,328 of JADRCH010000180.1, read as the reverse complement.
CTGAGGACTGCATACCTCTTGAGTATCGGATGTTTGGGTGAAACATCCGATGGGATTGGATGGGATGAAATGGGATGTTTGAAAGTTTAGGATGAGAGAAATAATATGGGAAAGTAATATGTAACAGTTTGGGAAGAGGGAAATTAAGGAAGGGAATATGATTTATCATAAAAAGTATGTTCTGAGAATAGTAATGGTAAAAATGTAAGTGAAAGGTCTAAAATAAGATATTATTAGAAGAAAATAAGTCATGATGATCCCAGGATATTAAAAATGCAGGGAAATGAGTGGATTCGGGGGTGTGTATTGAACACATTAAGACAGTCGTATAACGCTTGCTGAATGGGAGACTGAGGTAAAAATCAGAAGTTATGTAGAAGGGTATATTAGATTCCTATGTGTGCCGTACAAGCACCACATACTAAGTTACTTAAACCACAGACATGGGGCTTAGAATCTTTTAAGTCAGAACCCATATTCTCAGAATCTTTCCTTGCAGACTAGCTCTTGTGGCTGTTGTCAGTCCTTGTTGTTTGTAGTTATGTCAGTAGAGTAACTGCCTCTGTCATTGTGTCACTCTTTCTGTACATATGTCATAGGAGTTTTGGACAACAATCCTATTGTACTAAAGCATACCCTACTTTAGTATGACCACATCTTAAGTTACATGTTAATCACATGTACACATAATCTTATTTTCAAATAAAGTTACATTTATAGGTATCAGGGCTTTGGTCTTCAACACATCTTTTTCTGTAATATAATTGAATTCCTGACAAAAGTGTGATGCTTTTTGTTTTGATAGTATGAACTACTATTTGGGGCTTGGTTCAAGTGAAAATGCCAGATCAATACAGCATTTGGAAGATGCTAAGTGTGAGCTGGCCTGGGCAGAAGTTCAGACAGATGAATGCAGTGTTAAAACTTATGTATGTAAGTGTACTGTTGAATCACTATAGAATTAATATATGCAGGAAACCTCAACTCAGGCCAACAAATAAATCGTTAGCAGCATGCCAGAGGTCCTTCTAACTTTCTTTTTCAATTGTAAGTCTCAGAAATAAACACAATTCTGCCTGTTAACACTTAAATTTTTCATTTTTTTCTGATACTAGGAAGTTGAACCACATTATTATACATAGCTTTTTACAACGATTGCATAGTATTTTTCGTTCTATTGAAAATTTATTAGGGTTCTGATATTACTTTGAGTTGTCTTCCTTTTTGAAGCTTTTATGAACAGTACTGGTACGAGCATCGGTAGCACCTGTCTTGGCAGTGGACTTTCTGGGCACCCATAACCATGTCTTGCTTTGAAATAGCTTACACTCTTATCAGTAGAGTATAAGAGTTTCCTCTATAATAGCAGACTTTTCTTTTAGTCATTCTAACCATTGAGCAATACTAAAAACATTAGCTCAATTTGTATTTCCCTAATGGCTGGGGTTTCAGGATTGTGGACCATTTGACTGCTTGTTTTGTGAAATGTGTGTTCATTTTCTTCCTGTTTTAATATATTGGGTTGAATTTATTTAGATTTTGTAGGAGTCTTATGAATGCTAGATTTGAACTCTTGTATGTATCTTATCTTTATGTATTGCTGATCTATTCTATGCTCTTTACTTATTGAAGTGTTTCTGAGTGAAAGTACTTTAATGTTTGCTCCAGTCATCAAAGCCAATGTTTTTCTGTGATACACTATCATACATGCAGAATTTATTTCTGTAATGATATGTACTAGGTTCCATGTTCATTTTCTGTTGGCTATTCACAGTCACTGTTGCCTTGCGTGACGATCTGTCTACTTGCCCTAGATATGTTTATTTTTTTTACTGTTTTCTTAGACAACTAAACAATTGTGATATTTTATTATCACTACACACACACACACACACACACACACACACACACGAGCTTAAACTTAGTAAGTTTTACCTTTATGAATATTTTACCTATAAGCATACTTAAAAAATACTTTTGTGAATTTATGTACAGCAAAATTCAAGTTAAACATGTTTAAGATTTTCCTGTTTGTTCACATTGTGTCTTTTTGTTATTTTTTGTCTGTATACACCATGTTTTTTATTTCAGTGCTCTAAAGAATTCCTTGATACTTTACTTTTTTGAGTATTTTTTAGTTTTGATACATTTCTCCATTCCCTTTTTTCTTTCCCACTGTGTACCTTTCTCTTCAAATTCATGGCTTCTTTTTAATGTTTATTACATATATGTGTATACATTTCTAAATACATATTATATACCCTAAATAAATACAACCTGTTTGGCCTGTATGGTGTTACTTGTATGTATGTTTTCAAGCCCAGGGAAGAACACACCGATTAATGTTTGCTTTCTTTTTTTAACTAACTAATTAATTAATTTGTGTTGCTTCCCAATATCAGCCCCCCCCTCCTCCCCGTTCCCCCCCCCATAGATCCCCCCCCCCCCCCCCCCCCCCCCCCCCCCCCCCCCAGTATTATTCCCTTTTGACTTACCAAGTCACTTGAGGGCTAGGTGCACCCTCTCCCGCTGAGGCCAGACAAGGTGGCCCACTTAGGGGAACTGGATCCATAGGCAGGCAACAGACCCAGGGACAGCCCTCCCTCCAGTTGTTGGGCGATCTGCAGAAAGACCAAGTTGCACTTAATGCTATATATGTGCAGAGGGCAGGTCTAGCCCATGTTTGCTCTTTGGTTGGTTCAGTCTCTGAGAGCCCCCAAGGGTCCAGGTTAGCTCACTCTGTTGGTCTTCCTGTGGAGTCCTTGTCCCGTTAGTTCTCTCAGTCCTTTGCCCAATTCTTCCAGAAGACTCCCTGATCTCCCTTTAGTGTTGGGCTATAGGTCTCTAGATTTGTTTTCATTGGCTGCTGGGTAGAGCCTCTCAGAGGACAGTTATGTTAGGTTCTTGTCTGCAGGCAAAACAGTATTATTAATAGTGTCAGGGATGGGTCTCAGTGGGGCAGTCATTGGTTGGCCATTCCCTTCATCTCTGCTCTGTCTTTGTCCTTGCACATCTTGTAGGCCAGACACATTTTGGGTCAAAGGTTTTGTGGGTGGGTTGCATATCCTTATCCCTCCACTGGGAGGCCTGCCTGGCTACAGGAAGTGACCACTTCAGGTTCCTATCCCCTACTGCTAGAACTCTTAGCTAGAGTCACCCCCATAGACATCCTGGAGCTCCCCTCCCCTCTGCCACGACCAAATGCTTGCTTTTTTGAAAGGTATATTAGGTTTTTCAGTAAATCTTTTTTTTTTTTTTTTAATGTATATGAGTACACTGTTGCTGTCTTCAGACACACCAGAAGAGGGCATCAGATCCCATTACAGATGGTTGTGAGCCACCATGTGGTTGCTGGGAATTAAACTCAGGACCTCTGGAAGAGCAGTCAGTGCTCTTAACCATTGAGCCATCTCTCCAGGAATTCTTCATGACTCAGCTGATTTCATTCTTAAGGCTGCAAGTTATTACAGTAAGACACTACAAGCCTTATTATTAGCAAGGGGTCCTAAGGCAGTCTGGGGAAGAAACCAGGCACAAGCTTCCAGAGTACTTTCCCATAGTCCCACAGGATGCACATAATTGTTCCAGGAAAAGCTGTGATGGCAAATAGGAAATGTTGCTAACCATTGAGGCTTGTTTGAAACTCAGTGCACAGGAGTGTATCCTGGCATGCTTCCTTGCTTAATAGATGCCCACATTCCAGGCTCAGAAGGAAAGCAGGTTGGTGACACCTAGTTTTATCTGAACCTCAAATTTACTCAGTTCTTCTTGGTGCTTAGTACTCATTCTTGTGTTTGAGCATTTTAAATTTTGTTGAGGCTTTGTTAGGTGGTGACATTGACATCTTTTAAGTGGTAAGATAGACTTATGTACCCAGTGTGTTGCTAGGGATAATTTAGAGAATTTGTGTGTTCTTGAATACAATGTAGTTTGGCTCAAAGTTATGTTTTCGTATTTCTACCCTCTTACCTACACTTTAAACATTTTATATTTATTTATGGAGGGGGGAGAGGTATGTGTGTGTGGTGTGTGTGTGTGTGTGTGTACCCTTCTTGTATAGCAGGCATGTGTGGAAGTCAGAAGAAGACTCTGAAATTGGTTCTCTTCACCATGTGACCTCTGAAGTCCTGCTCAGACCATTAGGCTTGGTGGCAAGTATCTTTACCCACTAGGGCTCATCTTGTTGATCCCCATGCATAGTTTTATATCTCAGTTTTGTATTTGAAAGTATACCACTGAACTATGAGCTCTGTGTACTTCTATGAAGATTCTGTCCTTAACACTTAGTGAGGGGTCTAGATTATTCATTCATGTTAACCTGTATATAAAATGTTGCATTTAATCAACATAAAAACTTGATATAAAACTTAATAGATTAATGTCTTGAAAGTACTAGTTCTTTCAGTATGGTGCTTATGAGATGGTTACTGCCTATTTATGCATTCCTGATTCCTTTTATCTACCGCACACTTAAGATCAGAAGTACAGGACCAAAAGTGGATTCCATTCTAAAGTGTAGTTAAAAATTATTCATTTGGTTGAAAATTGCTTAGTCATTATAATCACTAAAATATTGTGGAATACAAATTTTTTATGGGTAAAACAAAGTTTTTAACTAATTTTATTATTTAAAAATATAACAATACTATGACAAAATATGTTGACAAGCAACTTAAGGGAGGAAAGGTTTGCTTTGGCTCTAAGTCCTGGGTACATACAGACCATCATGGAAGTCATGGCAACAGGGCCTCAGGGAAGCTTGTCACATTGCAGTCAGAGAGCAGAGAGCATGCTGTTCTCAGCTACTTTCTCCTTGCACAGTTGGAACTGTGCCCACCCAATGGAATGGTACCACCTACATTAGGGTGAGTCTTCCTATGTCATCTAACTGAATTTAGATGATCCCTCATACACATGCCTATAAACTTGTTTCCATGGTGAGTCTACAGCCTGTCAAATTGATAGTACTAACCATCTCAGGCATCAGAAGGGAAGAGTCCTGGTAATTACTATAAAAACCCTTAGGCCATTTGCCTCAGATGTAATGCTGCCTTGTGAACCATAACCTTTCTCTGCCTTGGTGGTTGGAAGTCACCAAAGTTTGGAAAGACTGGGTAAATAATCTCTTTCTGTAAAACTTTCAAAGCTTTTTCATATATAGTATGCATAACATGACAGGGGTGGGGAAAATGTCCTTTCAAATCTAGGAAGCAACTTTCTATGCCTTTGTTACAAACTGATATGTAAAGAACCCTTACTATACTGTAGAATAAGTTAGATCAGATAACCAGGAAAATTCCTTCCTGATATTTGCAGCTTGCTTTTTTTTTTAGAAACTGAAATTTATTTAGGCATATAATGAACTGTTCTAAATTTTGTGACAAATCAAGTACTTATGTAGTAGGAAAATACAGAAATGTTGTCAGGTAAATGAGGAACCTTTCTGTAGTTCAGAAGGATAATAATTTCAGTAGTTGAAATACTTTTGGTAATTGCTTTTCAATTTTCCAGTTAGCATTAATGAACTGGAAGCCTTAAGTGTTAGCTCATGACTAAACATATTTATACTCTGAAGGGTTTGTAATTTAGGAATGAGTTAATGTCTAGGTTTTATACTTTTATTTCTCTAATTAAACTTACCATAGTAAGGAATTGATTTCATTATTTCATAAATAAATGTTATTACCATTTATTCTTTTTTAAAAAAGATTTAATTATTTTATGTATATGAGTACGCTGCAGCTAACTTTAGACACACCAGTAGAGGGTATGGGCCATATCATAATGTCAAATGCATTTAGTCAAACTTCAATTTGACTAATCTGGGTCAGATTAGACTCATTAAAGGCTGGCTTGTGAGCCACTAGTGGTTTCTGGGAATTGAACTCAGAACCTCTGGAAGAGTGGTCACTGCTCTTAACTGTGAAGTCACCTCTTCAGCACCTTCAATTTATTTCATAGGCTCTCTTCCTTAGCCATCCTTCCCCTTTGATCGCTTCTTTTCCTTTCTCTACTAGTCCCCTTGTCTTTCATGTCACAGGTATCACATGGCTGTCCCTTATTTCCTCTGTGTTTAAATCTTTTCCTCTCCAATCCTTCTCCAGTCGCCTTTCTACTTTCCTGGTGTGTGTGTGTGTGTGTGTGTGTGTATGTGTGTGTACACGTGCAGTGTGAGTTTATTGGTGAGTCCTCTGCTCTATGCTGTTGGTCTAACTCATGTGCCGCTGTCATGCTGTTTTTTTTTGTTTGTTTGTTTGTTTTTGTTTTTTTTTGTTAGCATGGGTCTGTGAGACGGTCTGATGTCAGATACTCCGATATCTCCAGGGTTGCTCTTGTTGCTTAGGATTGTTTTGCCTATTTGGTGTCTTATTTTTCAATGGGATGTTTAGAATTGTTTTTGCAGTTGTGTACAAATATCACTCAAATTTTGATAAAGAAAGCTTTGAAGATAGTTTTCAGTAACAGCCATTTTATAATATTAATTTTGCCAATTCATGAGCATGGGAGTCTTTACAATGTAAACATCTAAATTTCTTCTTTATTTTGAAATTTTCATTGTAAAGGTCCTTCATTCTTTGGTTAGGATTGTTCTAGGTGTTTTACGGCTTTGGAAGCTGTCTTTACTAGATGATCTGCCTTTGTAACTGAATTGACATTTTTTCTCTTACACATAGATGGCTTTGGACTTTTTCACTACACTGTTGTGGAGTAGCTCACGTCTGTTTGTAGTTCTTCTTTGGTGGTGGTGTCAATTTAGATTGGGAAATTTTCATTTAATAGAATCTGTGTTTCTACGTTTTATATCAACACTTCTACCCACGTTTGGTTTCTTGTTAGGTTTGATCTTGTTTTGGTTATTGTTGTTTGTAAATGCCTGACTAATATTGCCTTGATTTTATTCTTTATACTTTTTTCTTATCATTAATCTTGTGTTGATGTGTTCACTGTGTTTATTATTTGCTTTTTTTTCTCAGCATCTCATTGTTCTTGCTGACATTTTTTCTTCATAGTTTTAAGTTTCTCCTAAACCTTGTTGATCTTTTCATCTAGTTTGCTAATTTTCTTGAGTAGGCAGTGAATTTTTTTTTTTCTTCATCTATTTCAGTTCTCTATGTGGTCATTGATCTTTTTTATGATTGTTAATTAAATTTGTGGGTTTTTTTTGACAGTTTCATACCCACCCACCCACACACCCACACCCACCCACCCACACCCACACCCACCCACACCCACCCACCCACACACACACACACACCCACCCACACACACACACCCACCCACCCACCCACACACACACACCCACACACACACACACCCACCCACACCCACACACACACCCACACACACACACACCCCACACCCACACCCACACACACACACCCACACCCACACACACAGTGTAGTCTAATTACTCATCCCCCCCTTTATTCCTCTTTCTCATATCAAACCCACAGTAGCCTCTTTACAATATTCATGTCTTTTTGTTTTGTTAACTACTTGAGTTTAACTAGGGCCACATGTGTGATCATGATTAATCAAGTAGGTGCACAGCTGAAGACAACGACTCTTCTCCCAGAATCTCTGAGTAACCAGTATTTCAGCAGTCAGAGGAATAAGGCCTGCTTGTGCTTGACTGTTCGCTGGCCAATTCTTGGGGAGGCCCAGAGGAGGTAGCCCTTTGTTGCTGTTGAGTTTATGATTACAGTGGCTGTGACATGCCATGAAGATGATGTTTTTCAGCCTTTTTCACTCCCTTTGACTCTTGCATTTTTTTTCAGCCTCTTTTCAACAGTGCTACCTAAACATTCAAGAGAATGGTACACATTTTCTGTTTGGCTGAGCACTCAGCTTCCACTTACTCTTAACACTTCAAGCACTCATGAGTTTCTGCATTCACTGCCATTCACTGGAAAGAGATGCAGTCTGGTTAAAGCTGATAGTAGCAATTGATATGTGTATAAACATAAGAAGACAGTTTAGTGCTATGCCAGTTTAGCTCAACTATAGTAGTAAGTGACCCCACCCACCAAGGACCTGTGATTTTTCAGACATGTGTTTTTGACAAGCTTATTGTGCTACATATTGATTTCTGTTTGTGGAGCAGATGTTAAATCCACTCAGAGTTACAAGATATTCCTAGCCATGCCTCTGCTGCACAAGTAGGCTCATCCAATCTGGATAGTTGGTATTACATTTGTAGAATTCATAGCCAGATATGACCATTGGTGGTGCTTCTCTACCACCAGTCTGTATAACATCTTGCAACATTATGAAAGCTAGCCAGGAGGAAGAAGTACTGCATGCTGATCTTGTTTAGTTTCTTTGTATCGTACATCCAAGAGATGTTGTGTCATCAGCAATAGGATTTTATCATCTAGTTCTGGTGGGCAACCAAGGGAAATGACAAGCTGTATTGTTTTGGGTACATGTAGGGCCTCCCTGAACCACAGTTGTCTTAAATTAGAGATATGCCATGTTTGTCACAATTAACCCATAGCTCCTAGGAATTTGGATTTTCAAGCTATGCAGTTTCATCTTTCAGATTCTTTTGTTAAAATTGTGTGTATGTGTGTGTGTGTGTGTGTGTGTTTTTTTTAAAAAAAACTTGAGTTATAATGAACATGTAGGATCTGTTTTCTAAGGAGAGAAATAAATCATGGAGGTAAATGAATGGGGAGGTGGAGAAGAGGTGGGGAAACTGGGGGAGGGGAAACCAGATCAGAATATACTTTTATGAAGAAAATTAGTTTCAATAAAAATTGGACCATTTACATGAACTCCTCAAAAATGAAATGTTCATATAAGAATCTAATAAAGCATTCATGTATAAAACTCACATTCAGAAAACTAAGTCATGATAAAAGCAAAGAACTAAATGATTTCTTACATTTGTGTATAGGAAGACGTGATATTGTTAAGATGTTCATTCTTCACAAATTGACATATATATGCAATGCAACTCCAGTGAAAAGGTCGTTTTGTTAGATACTGACAAGTGATGTCCATGGTTATATAGTTTTGTAGATTGCCGTTTTCAAGTTGAAGATGTTCCTGCTTATTACTAACTGAGAGGGATGCTCCTCTTATTGTGAAGTAATATATTACTGTGTAATGTAGTACAATGCCGTTGATGAACAATGGGACTATTTCTAGTTTGCATCTGTTTGCATTAAGTTACTGTGTACATTTAGTCAGTTGTTTGTCCAAAATGTCTTAAGGAGCAGAAATTTATTGGTGATGTTATTGAATAATCTTGTGGTGATATAGCAAGAGATTATTGCCTATCCAAGATCACTTTTGCAGTTCCATTTGAATCTTACAAACATCTTGTTCATTCCTCCTAAAATCCCAATAAGCTTTTTGATTGCATTCAGTGTACAGATCTATTGAGAGAGCTATAATGCCTTATCCAATCTCTGACTCACGGATAGAGTCCATCTCCATACTTACACCTTTACCTTCTTCTTAGCAGTTGGTTTTCGTTTCAGCTGTGCAGCACTCTCACACTTTTGCTCAAAGTCATCCCCATCTCTTCTTGGTCCTACCACTAGTATTTAAATGCCAGTAGAATTTAAAATGTTTATTTTCTAACTTTTCATTGTTAGTGTGTAGAAATTCAGTCAATTATGTATAGTCTTCCTTATGAAACAGGCATCCCAAACATAAGAAGTGTAAAACTGTGCTTTGGAACTCTGTCTTCTTGCTCTTAAAAGAATGACACTTGCTAGTTCTCTTTGATAGATGCACCTCCTGTCATTCCGCCGACCCATGGAGTTATTCCATGGAGTAACTTTGCCTTATCTACTTCTTTTACACTCTTGCTCATCTCTGCTAGAAATCCCCACCCCATGGTTTCCCATCTCACTCAAGACAAAGCCAGCTGATCTGGTCCCTGTTTCCTTGTGGCTTCATCTCCTGTCACCCTGTACTCAGTGTACCCCAGTGAACTGGAATTGTTCTTTGAAAGTCCTTGCTACAGTCTCATCGTAAGATGCCTCAGTTACCACTCTTGTATCTGTCACACCTGCCTACAGTGACTCTCCTAGCCATGCTTCATTTTCCTCCGTGTGTGCAGAATTTCCTTAATTATATCTGGGTCAGATTAGACTCATTAAAGGCTGGCATCTCTCTGCTCTAAAGAGTTCCTACCACCTAGAAATGTGATAGGCAAAAAAATACACATTTCACACATATTAATGAATGAAAGAATGCTCAGTTCTCTCAATTTTTATGTAGCATAGTTTCTCCTAAGAATATAGAATATAACCTCAATGTCCATCTTTTTTAGTGATGGTATGAGAAAAAGAGATTCATATTTGAAGAATATTAGAGTTTATAGTATATAAATTATGAGTTATTTCATGTTACTGTTTTAATATTTCCATTTAAGTAGTTGGGGACCTTAAAAGCTTTTTTCCCCTTAGGTTTTTGAATTTAATATGACATATTTATCATTTTAAAAGAATTTGGATTATTCATTCAAAATGTGTTTCTTGAAATCTGAAGTTGATAAGGCATACAAATTTCAGAAAAGCTCTTTAAAATATTCTAAATTCTTGGAATTCTTAGTAGACTTTATTCTTTAATGATATTTAGAGTAATTTGGATTTAGACTAAAATAAACATTAATAGACTATTTTAAGATACTTTAAATATTGACATTTCAAAGAAATTGGGATCTGAGATGTGTAAATTAGTTGTAGATAAGAAGTAAAAAAAAATATGATACAAGATAGTATTTAAGTACATATAATCAAGTTCGTGAAAAATTCCGTTACTTGTTGAGGCAAAGGGTGAAGAACAAGGGAACTGCTGTCTCTGTGTGCTTCCAACTGGCAATGTAGTGTAATCCTCAGGACATGCGTTTGGAGCACTAATCCATACTAGTTGTGGGATGTGGTATTTCATTGTCTCTTCAGCTGTAGGTTCCCAGATGCCTTGTCTTCTGGGGACACTTGAGTACTGACTGCATGATTGGAAGGAAGGTGCCAGAGTTAGTTTTTTTGTGGTTGTAGTGCTTTTATCGATGAACAGATTCTCTCCTGTCGGAGATAATAATACATTCAAGTTAGTTAAGTAGATAATGGGACAAAGCTTAACTGGTAAACCAAGTAGAGATACAGAACAGAAACAGCGTGTTTTAGCAGGGTTTCCTGCCAGAAGGGCCCAGGATAAAGAAAGCAGTGCTTTTTATAGGAAAAATTGATTGTTTACTGTTCCTTAGACTCTTCAGATTCTAAACTAAATATAATGGTAAATTTTAAATAGTTGAGGTCTTTCATAATAAGCATTTGTGCATATCAAGGACTCCTTTGTTTTTTAGTTAAATCTGGCTTCACATGAGAAAACAGAGACAGAGAATGGGCTTACTGTGTGGCAGGGGAGACCCCCAGGAAACAGGGTCTTCTGATAAGGAGTTTGGCTTAAGAATTGTAAGAGAAAATCTGTTTCTCCACAGTTTCCAGGTTCCAAATGGGAAAATCTTATTCAGAAGTGGTTTAAAACCTGTGGGTTTAACCCAGAAATGGAAACATGTTTAAGTCTTGTCTGGAACAAGGCAAAAACCCTGTTCACAAAACAGAAGAACTGTAATTTTAAACCCATGGAGTGTGAAGGCAACTGAAGGATTGATGTTCGATAGGTAGTGCAAGGCCTTCATAGAGCTTTAGGGCTTTAAACGAGAAACACCAAAATTGGTCTGTATATGCGCACCCCTATTCATTTCCTCAAGATAGTCAAGTTATATTGTCTCCTGTGTTTATATTCTGTAATGTGTATGACTTCTTGGCCAGTGAACCACTAACAAAACTGATACAAGTAGAGGTTTCAAATGGCATTTGCTTGAGGAGTACACCAGACTTCTTCTTGGTCTCTTTTTTATCTTTGTTGTCAAACTGAGTTATTGAATTACTGTTGGCTTTTAAAAACACATTTTGAATGAATGGATTAGTTGTATTCTCTCTGCCTTCCACATTCCTCCCTCCTGGCTTATTAATGTACAAATACTCTTAGCAATGATGACCCATGAAGCTTTAAGTTCTTGTGGGTCATTAGGATATACAGTCAGGAGTAGCTTGCCAAGTTTGTTCTGGTATTATCTGTGTTGGTCAGCTTCAGCTGCTGTAACCTACAAGATATACCGAGTGGATTATTTCTCACTGTTGAAAGGCTGGGAAGTCCCAAGATACAAGTGCCAGAGCACTGCTGTGTGTGTAAGTTAGTCAGGTTTATAAACTCATCTATTTTATTAATTGATTTATTGGATAATAAGTCTTAACTTTTTCCATAGTAAACTTATACAAGTTGCATCAATCATAACACATAGCTATGAATTATATGTTTTGTTATATGAGCAACCATATTATTTGTTCTCACACCCTGTCACTTTGTCGTCTTGATTTTGTTTTTAATAGGATATTTACATAGTAACTCTGTGCTTTATAAATATGTGTCATTGGTTTCCCTTTTCCTGACTTACTGTACTGGTTTGAATTTACATGGAGACAGGGATGGCAGACCATCTTTAAGGACTTTACTTCTCTTTATAATTTCAGTGTGATGATGGCAACTGTTTTGCAAAGTCTGTATTATTATTGAGAGGCCTTGATTCCTTACATGCCAGCCTTCTCTTTGATAAAAGACAGGTTGTAAGGGTTAATTGTTACTAAATTCTGCTTTTGGAAACAAATGAAGAAATATCATCTTTTATTGTTAATCACAGTATCTGTATGTTCTTGGGATAACTCAGTGTGTTATAGCATAATGTGTAAATGAAGAGCTTAATGTAGCTTAAATGGAGAGCTGGGTTTATGCTGTAATTGTGCATTTTATTGCAGAAGCAACTTACTGAAAATAATTTACTCTTACTGAAAATTGAGTAGATTCTGATTGATTTTCCTATCGCCATCTCCTCCCAGATCCTCCTTACTTCCCCACCCACCAAATCCACATTCTTTCTTTCCATAGGATGAAACAGGCATCTAAAACAAATGATAAAATAAAATTAGATAAAACAATTAGTAGTACAATTATTAGTAAACAGAGTAGTACAAAACAAACCAAAAGAAAAAGAGCTAAAGGAAAAGCTTAGGAAACACACAAAGACTTAGAGACACAGGTTGACACATACAGAAATTCAATAAAAACACAAAACTGGAAACCATAATAGATATGAAAAGTGTAAAAGACAAAATCAAAAAACCAAAAATTCCTGACAAAGCATTATGAGATAAAGAACCTTCAAAAATTCCATGAGTTCAACCATGTAACATTGTCAGGTTCTGGAAATTAAAACTCAGCTGCTCTGGAAAAATAAGCACTCTAGTGACTAAGCTGTCTCTCCAGCCTGGTTCAAAACAAAACTGCACCGAGCCCTCTCCTTCCACCTTTACACGGGTTCCAAGGATTGAACTCTGGTCACCACCAGCAGGCCCCGAGTTGTCCCACGGCCCAAAGGAAATCATCTTGTACAAGGGTGAGCGAGTTTTGTGTTGGCCATGTACTGTTGGACATGTGGCCTGGTCCTTGTGAAGGCATCAATGGGAGGAGAGGCCCTTGGTCCTGGGAAGGCTTGATACCCCAGTGTAGGGGAATGCCAGGGTGGGGAGACAGGAGTGGGTGGGAGAGCACCCTCATAGAAGCAGGAAGAGTAGGCATGGGATAGGGGTTTTCTGGAGGGGAAACCGGTAAAGGGGATAACATTTGAAATGTAAATAAATAAAATATCCAATTAAAAAAGAAAGAAAAGAAAAATAGAGTGAGTTGTTTACCAAGTGAGAGACTATTGAGGAAAAGTAAGTTTTCATTTATGAGTAGTTATCAATTGGTGATAGCTTCTGGATTCGGGATGGGGACTTCTTCCTCAATGTTGGGACCGCACTATGCAAATCCAAACCTATGCAGGACCTGTGCCTGCTGCCAGTCTCTGTGAGTTCAGATATATTTAGTCATGCTGTTTTTAGAAGGAAACACTTGTTTCCTTAGTGTCCTCCATCCCCTCTGCCTTTTACGTCTTTCTATCTGCTCTTCGTTAGGGTTCTCTGAGCCTTGAGGGGAAGGAATTAGTGGAGACCCATTTAAGACTGAGTGTTCCAAGGTTTCTTGCTCTGTATTCACTCTCTGTTGTCCACTTGTGGCTGTCTGTATTTGTTCCCATCTGTTATAAGAGGAGACTTCTCTGATGATGGCTGAGCAAAACGCTGATCTGTGAGTATAGTAGAATGTCTATAGGAGTCATTTTATGTCTGCTATGTTCCTTTAGCAGAACAGTTGTATTTGGTTTTACTCTAGGTCCCTGGTCTATCTAGTATCAAGTTGATGGCCATCTGAGAATTTTTGGGGATAGATATCATCTCATAGAGTGGACCTTAAATAGAATCAGATATTGATTGGTTAGTTCTATTATTACACTAGTGCATCTTGCAGGCAGGATATCGATGTAGATGAAAGGTTTTGTAGTTGGGTTGGTGTTTACTTTTCTCCTTTGGTAGCTTGCAGAGTACCTTCCTGTACCATGAATGTTAGTCCATAGAAGTGAAGGCTCTAAGGTAAGCACCAACTCTACCTCTGTGTTCACTGAGTTGTGTAGCTGTGGTCTTCAGCAGTCGAGCCTTACCATCAGGCCTGTAACTCCATTAGATATAACCCATTTCCAGAACTGGAAACTTGGTTTGGTGATGAGGAATTTTTTAGTTAGGGCTATGTCTCCCCATTATTAAGGAATTCGACTTCTATCCCCTTCAATTATGCTATGTGTCTATTTTAGGAAGCTCCTGCTGCATTACACTTGCACCTGACCCCCTGAAGTGCCCTTAGTTTTAGCTGGCCCTCATTGTACTCCCTCCCTCGTCCTCCTCTGCCTCCCCTCTCCCATTTCATCATCCTGTCCTCTTCCCCAATGAAATTATGAGACTTTTTCATAAGTTCGTCCATAAGTTCTGGCTTAATGCCTGACTCTACCCCTCTTCATGCTTAAATATCTTAGACTGCTGTACATCATACAGCCTGGGTTAGTTATATCAACATTTGGAATGGACAGTGGATAGTGGTAAATTGAGGGGCTTGATAATGAACAATGTAAAGAACACCAAACCATTTTCTTAGTAGGTGTTAAATATAGTGCTATAAAGGATCAATACCTTCTTATGATATGCTTAGTCTTCTGTTAGAGGGTACGTTTTTCCATCTAATTAATTTTTTACAATATTCTCCCTACTGTTTAAAATTGTTGTCTAGGACTGTTTGAAGAATGCTGGATGTGGTGGCACCAGCCTGTAAATCAGCACTGTGGGACTGTGAGAGGAATCAGGAGGTGGAAGGCCAGCTTTTCTGTATAGCCAGACTCTGTCACACAAAACAGAAAGAAGAAAAAACAGTGTTTGAATAAAATGGAATGCATTTAAAAATTATTTTCATTTCTTTCTCTGTGTGTGTGTGTGTGCGTGGATACACACTCATTTTAAAATGTTAGACATAAAATTAAGTTTTAAAGATGTTTTTTGTAAGTTATGACTTCATAGTCTGTTTGTCGGGTCCCATGAGTTGTGAGCGCTCTAAAGGCAGTTTGACTATGTCGTAAAGCATTTACTGGACAGTGTGATTAGTATTGGTCTCCTTTAGAACAATCATGGTTGTCTATGACTTTTAGGAAATTAATAATGGGCAAGTTTGATGTCATTTCATTTTAAACTTGATTGTGGAAGTTTTCTTCACTCAGCTGAAAAAACAATTTTATACTCATATAACATTTCATCATCAGTGTTTTCTGGAACTTGGTCTATTTTGAAAGATTGGGTTTTTTTTTGAGACAGGGTTTCTCGGTGTAGCCCTGGCTGTCCTGAAACTCACTCTGTAGACCAGGCTGGCCTCGAACTCAGAAATCCACCTGTCTCTGCCTCCCAAGTGCTGGGATTAAAGGCGTGCACCACCATTGCCCTGCGGGTTTTTTTTTTTTTTTTTTTAATAGAGAATTTTAATATGGATTCCACAAGAAAGTACTTGAATCATATATTTGACTTCAAAGATCTTACACAAATATATATTAGAAAAATACCGCTGTATTTGGTAACTTTGAAATAAGACCCACTCACCGGAGGTTCTTTGGGCAAGGGCATCTAGCTGTGGCTCAGCAGTATCCTGTTATAGCTTGTCATGATGCTGCAGTCAAGGTATCAGCTAGGTCTGAAATCTCCTGTGGAGTCTTGATGGGGGAGATCTGCTCTAAGCTTGCTTCTAGTGTAGTTCACTTACTACTGAGCTCATTGCTGAATGATTAGATAGTCACTTTGGATCTGACTTTTAACTGAATCCAGATCTCATCTCTCTTCAATCTTTTATTCATGTGTGTGTGTGTGCATGTGTGTGTGTGTGTGCATTTGTGTGTGTGCATTTTGTGTGATGGGTGGGTGGGATATGTGAATGTGTATAAAGAGAGGTAGAGTGAACTATCCTTTACCATAAAATTTTCATGGTCAAAACTGAGTGTTTTGTGTTTTCCCTATAGGTGCCTTAGCTGGATCAATTGTTGTGGAGCCACATGTCACAGCAGTATGGGGAAAGAATGTTTCATTGAAGTGTTTAATTGAAGTGAATGAAACTATAACACAGATTTCATGGGAGAAGATACATGGCAAAAGTACACAGACTGTTGCCGTTCATCATCCTCAGTATGGATTCTCTGTTCAAGGAGATTATCAGGGAAGAGTCTTGTTTAAAAACTATTCACTTAATGATGCAACAATTACTCTGCATAACATAGGCTTCTCAGATTCTGGAAAATATATATGCAAAGCTGTTACATTCCCACTTGGAAATGCCCAGTCCTCTACAACTGTGACTGTGTTAGGTAAGTGTGCTTGAGGTGGGTTTGATTATTATAATAAATATTAAAATAAAAGATGTTTTCAAGAATATAAAATGAGGATTTCTAAAAATTTAAATAAAATACACATTTTCAAATTCTGTCTTAAAGTTGTATATTTCTAGGCTCTCAGTGTAAGCAAAGTCTGGGTATATTTGTCTGTAGTGCTGTGTAGAGTGTTTCATACTAGAGAGCACTTTAATTCTAAGAATATGTGGGATTCTTATCTGTGCATGGTGGCTCACACCTGTCATTCTGGCTCTTGAAAGGCTGAGGTGGGATTATTGCCACAAATTCCATGTTAGATGGGGCTACAGAGTGAGATCCTGTTCTTAAAACAAAATCTGAACTATCTGTAATGTTTTAATTACTTCACTTTAAAAGCTTGAGTCACACTTTAGTTGTTTTAAGTTTTTCCTGGTTTGTTTTTGTCCTGGTGACTTGCATTGGGCTTGTGGAGTCTTCTGTCACCTTGTGTTTGTTTTTTACCATTGATTTTTGCTCCTGCTGCTGAAGATTTGTGTACTTATTTGAATCATGTACTGTTTTCCACAATAAATTATATTTATTTTCCTACCTGAATTGTTGGAGTTTATGATGAAAGGTTGAGTAAACCTGTTACCTGGTACTAATTCCCTGAAGTGGACCATAAAGCAGACTGGAAATGCAGATGAGTACTGTATTGGTCAAGATCAGGGATGGAGGAATGACAGCAATCTGTAGCTAACAAGGAGAGTACTACGGATCTCCTTCAGAAAGCCTCACTGCTCAGCTCCAGGCCTTTCCCTAAGGACAGTAAGAGTTCTTGAATAAGATACAGGAATGACCTGGTGAACACAGCAGTCAAGAAATATAGCCTTCTTGTTTGGGCCAGTGCCCTGAGCAGACCTTGGGCTCCAGCTCCTCAGTGAGTCCCACAACACCCTGAGGAAGCTCCACCCCCCAGGTGCTCTTAAAATGCCCAGGATCACAGGAGCTGGTCACACCAGGATCTCAGGGTCCCAGAGAGAGCTGGTCTCTGAGGAGTTCTAACACAACCAGGATCACAGGAAGGACAGACTCCAGTCAGATAAAAGGGAGGGCAGGTTAACACTTGAGACAACCAGACAGTAGGAGGCAAGCACAAGAATATAAGCAACAGAAACCAAGGTTACCTGACATCATCAGAACCCAATTCTCCCACCATAGCAAATCCTGGAGACACCATCACACCAGAAAAGCAAGATTCAGATCTAAAGTCATCACTTCTCAATGATGATGATAAAGGACTTTAACTCCATTAAAGAAACACAGAAGAACACAGGTAAACAGCTAGAAGCCCTTAAAGAGGAAACACAAAAATCCCTTAAAGAATTACAGGAAAACACAACCAAACAGGTGAAAGAATTGAATAAAACCATCCAGGATCTAAAAATGGAAACAGAAACAAAAAAAAAATCTTACAAAGGGAGACAAACCGGGAGTTAGAAAACCTAGGAAAGAGATCAGAAGTCAGAGATTAAAGCATCACCAACAGAATACAAGAGATAGAAGAAAGAATCTCAGGTGCAGAAGATACCATAGAAAACATGGACACAACAGTCAAAGAAAATGCAAAAAGCAAAATGCTCCTAACCCAAAACATCCAGGAAATCCAGGATACAATGAGAAGACCAACCTAAGGATAATAGGTATAGAAGAGAGTGAAGATTCCCAACTTAAAGGGCCAGTAAATATCTTCAACAAAATTATGGAAGAAAACTTTCCTAACATAAAGAAAGAGATGCCCATGAACATACAAGGAGCCTATAGAACTCCAAAAACTGGACCAGAAAAGAAATTCCTCCTATCACATAATAATCAAAACACCAAATGCACTAAAGAAAGAAAGAAAAAATTAAAAGCAGTAAGGGAAAAAGGTCAAGACACATATAAAGGCAGACCTATCAGAATTATACCAGACTTCTCACCAGAGACTATGAAAACTAGAAAATCCTGAGTAGATCTCATACAGACTCTAAGAGAACACAAATGTCAGCCCGGGCTGCTATACCCAGCAAAATTCTTAATTACCATAGACAGAGAATACAAGATATTCTCTGACAAAACCAAATTTATACAGTATCTTTCCTCAAAGGATAATAGATGGAAAACACCAACACAAGGAGGGAAACTACACCCTAGAAAAAGCAAGAAAGTAATCTTTGAACAAACCTAAAAGAAGATAGCCACACAATTCCACCTCTAACAACAAAAAATAATAGGAAGCAACAATCACTTTTTCTTAATATCTCTTAACATCAATGGACTCAATTCCCCAATAAAACGTTATAGACTAACAGACTGGATATGTAAACAGGACCCAGCATTTTGCTACATACAGGAAATGCACCTCAGTGAGAAAGACAGACACTACCTCAGAGTAAAAAGTTGTAAAACAATTTTCCAAGCAAGTGGTCCCAAGACACAAGCTGGAGTAGCCATTCTAAGATCAAATAAAATCAACTTTCAACCAAAAGTTATCAAAAAAGATAAGAAAGGACACTTTGTACTGGTCAAATAGAAATATTTAAGGGGTAACTTCAGCAAGTGTTATAGGTATCTGTTGAATCTCAGTGTAATGGCCTTGGGAAACACAAAGGAATGCTGCTCTTAGCTCAGAGTGAAGCTAACATATCTTCAAGGGAGAAAATTGGAGGTATTTGAATTTATGTTCACATTAGGGAGTTAAGTCCTGTATATTTTAGAAGACTAGTATTTATTTTCTCTGAATTTAGTCATTAGTTGTCAATTTATTACTAGTTGAGTATGACAGTAGTAAGGTTTTCAAAACCTACTGAAAACAAGTAACATTAAATGTGTGATTTATGAGATTAGGTTGTGTGCTATTTTGACTGAAGTCAACTTTCCTTTGTCATTTCAAAGGAGAAAAAAATGAATGGCCTATAAAACTGTAAGAGTTGATCTGTCAGAAATAATTTCCAATTACAAAGTGATTTAATTTATTTTAATCATATTTATAGAAAAGTATAAGATGATAATATTGACTTCCAAAGTCTTAGCCAAAAAAATAACATTTTAATTATTATAGAAATGTCTACATGTAATTTCATAATTTATTAATTCTGTAATTTTAACATGTTTCTCATAATTTACCATTGTATAATATTGTGTATAATATCTCACAGTACATACATATTTTTCTCAACATAAATTCCTAGAAATAAGTTTACTAAATAAAATTTTATGCACAATTTACACTTTGGTACTTGTTGGTAAACTGTTCATTAGAAGTACTGTATTGATTTATACTGTTATATGGAGCATATCTCTAAAATTCTCTTAACAATTAAATTTTATTATATGTATGAAATATATTATAAAAGGAATGCTTGTGAGTCCTTAAGTAATGGGTAGCGTGGGTTTGGCTCATTAAAGATGGGGCAACATTCTACTGGGCTGGACTAAAGAGCCAAGTCTGAGAGATCTTTACAGCAAAGTTTCCTTATTTCTCATTTGTGGAATTTGGGAGCTAGGATTTTTTTTGTTGTTGTTGTTGTGGACTCTGTCCTCTTCATCATAGATTGCTTTGGAGATCCAAGGATTCCAACCCATCAAATGCCATTAACACTTCCTCATTGTGATGAAAATCTGTGGCCACACAGGTGTCCTGAGGAAGTATAGGATTGATGGAATTGAAATGGTTGGAAGTATCAATACTGATAAAGTAGTTTGTCAATTGCTTAAAGGATTTATATGAAGTATAAGACATTTCAAGTCTGGAGCGAGCATATATAAATAACTTGAGTGAAAAATTTGGTATTTCCTCTGAAAGTATGACAGTGTGCTCTTGCCTCATCTGCTCTCAAGACCTTGCTGCTTAGAGTATAGTTTATAGTCCTGCAGCCGTGGTCTCACTTGGAAGTGTGCATTTGGGGGCCCTTGTATCTTATTGAATAGTATTCTCTAGGTTTAGCAAGATCATAAGGGGTCCAAGGAGGCAGATGAGGAAGATTGCTTAGCGGAGGTCATCTGTACGCAGAAGCCAACTAAAGTGATAAACCAGTTGAAGATCACCAAGAACAGAATAAACAGTGTCATTCAAAGTTGGCTTTAAATGTGCATGTTTCCTAAAGAGGAAAAGAGCTTTAGTGAGTATGTAAGTTACTCAAGCCAATGCTTCAACTGAGGCATCTGGGACCTCAGAGTATATCATGAGGGATATGATTGCATTAATATTAGGAGGAGATGACTTTGCACGGAAAGCTGATCCAACCTGGAGATACTGGATAATTAATTAGGAAGAAAGGTCATGATGTGTAGATGAGATGGAAAGCCTCTGAGCTAAGATCAGGTGAAACCAGAGGCAAAGTCTAAGTGTAATTCTGTCCAGTGTGGAATGTCTAACCTTATCTGACTTGTATCTGAGTAACAGTAAACTCAAAGCAAATCATGCTTGAATAGTCACAGACTCGGTATATGTATTGCTTTTTAGTAGGCTGAACTTAAAAGGCCTGGATAGTTTATAGGAGCTTGGCATAAAGAAAGAAAGATCTCTTCTGGAGGAAATGATCTTTAGTCTGAAAGTATTTTTACATTAATAATTCGAATATAGGTCTATCCCTCCATTTGAGTACCACCAGTCTTACAAGTAAGGACAGTCTGTATTCAATACCCTGTATAAACAAAATGACTGAAACAAACTTGTGGCTATGGATATGGCTCAGTTGGTAGAGTGTCTGTCAGGCTTGTGGGCTGGGTTGTGACTTCCCACTGCCACCTAAATTTACCATAGCTTGGAGGTACATTCTTGTAGTCCCTGCACCCTGGATGTCGAGTCAGGCAGAACAGAAGCTCACAGTCTTAGCAGGCTCCAGACTTAGTTTGAGCCCAGCCTTGGTAGAAGAGCAGGATTGCTTTAAAAACACTCAAATGGATCTAAATAGACTTAGGATGTTGAAATTACCAGAGGCTTTAAAACAGTATTGCTTGTACCATTTGGGGAAATGCATCAATCTGTAAATTTATGGAAAGAACTAGAAACAAACAAAAAAATACATAGTAGTTAACCTCAGTTTAGAGTAGAAAATTTCTTAGTACATAGTCAACCATCAAAATAAATAACAAATTACTCAGTAAATTTGAATAAGCTTTTTCAGAAAGGACTAGGGATACAATTCAATGACAGCAAGTGTTTAGCACCCACAGGACCTTGGTTCAGTTCCTGAACATATCAAGACAAACCAAAAAACAAAAACAAAAAAAACCTCTCACAGAACAGTAGAATGGCAAGCTTGAAACTGATCGAAAATAATCTGTGCTACATAGAAGAAACACTTTTTTCATGGTTTATGTATAACCTTTACATAACAGTTAAAAAAAACCCTATCTTTAATATACATTTGGTAGAAAAAGAAGTTGAAAATGACCCTAAAACCTATGTGATAGTCTCTATGCACATTTGTAACCTGAGAAATGTAAATTTAATGCTGTGTCATGTCATATATAAGATGGGTGAATACTGAATAACATAATAACATAGCTAGTGATATAGATCCATATCTTGAAAATTGCAGGTTAATTGGCACCATGAGTAAGTTTAGGTGAAACTGAAAATAAACATCATAGAAGCAGGTCTAGTGTTTGGTACAAACCAGAAAAAAAGTTGTTATCTATACCCTGATGTGAATATGAGTGATGGATATAGAACTATTCAGGAAAAACAGGGCACAACCCTAGTATATACCAGTGATAAATCCTGGTATAAATACATTACTTACTATATAAATAAATTCTACAATAGTTAAAAGTTTGACATGCATCTAAATCATGGGAAAATAAATAGTTGAAATGAATTTAAAAAATAAAGCTAAATAAATGAATATATTAAATCCAAGGTTAAACCAAAGAAAACCTGCACAGATAATGTATAGCAGTTCTGTTATGCACTTCAAGTGCACGTAAAGTAAGGCTGTCTGGTTTGGATTTGCCTTATTGATTTTAATGAGAAGATATATGAAAGTTCATTTACCAAGTTAGCATTATGGTCTTACATTAAAGAGCATAAGGTAAAATAAGGAGAGACACAGGAACTTTGGAACTGCTATTCTTGGTTCAGATGGTGGGGGATATGTGGCTATTTGCTCTAAACTTATTCATTACCTGTTTCCTTCCTTTTCCTTTGTTTCATTCACAGTGAGGTCACATGTAAGGAAATACGAATGAATTAGAGGTAGAGCTTACTTCCAGGTTATTTGCTTTAAATTTAAACTTTTTGCTTAGAGTGAAGTAACTAGTACACACACACACACACATACACACACACACACTTTTAAAGTATAAAAGTTCCGAAAAGTAATGGTTTTAATATCATAAAGGAAATTAAGATCAAGGTCACAGAAATGTTTAATTGGGTTATAGCTCATTCGTCTCTGAATGTGAAGCCTTATCAGGGACAGCCATCTTTGTGGTGATAATTTAAAATTTGTCCTCGTATTCCAGAAATGTAGTTTATGCTGGCATTACTTGAAAAAATGCTTAATTATTTTATTTGTATTTGTCCCTAAGATTATGAAATATTTCTAGATCTGGCTAGGACAAATTGTAAGTTACTTTCTTAATTGAAGTGCCTTCTTTCCTTAAACAGTTGAACCCACGGTGAGCCTGATAAAAGGACAGGATTCTTTAATTGACGGGGGAAACGAGACAGTGGCAGCTGTTTGTGTAGCGGCCACGGGCAAACCAGTGGCACACATCAACTGGGAAGGTGATCTTGGAGAAATGGAATCTACTACAACTTCTTTTCCCAATGAAACAGCAACGATTGTCAGCCAATACAAGCTGTTTCCCACAAGATTTGCTAGAGGAAGGCGAATTACTTGTGTTGTAAAACATCCAGCCTTAGAAAAGGACATTCGATACTCTTTCATACTAGACATACAGTGTAAGTATGTGCCAGCATCTGCTTTTTAGCTTAAGTGTCACATTGTGTTGTCATCTGTTGACAGAGGTCATTGCTTTTGGTCTGAATACTGAGCAAGCAGATATTCCTACAGCAAAGTTATTCAGATTATATGTGTTTAATTTTGTTGTTTTGAGATGTTGCAGTAGGCTAGCTTTAGGGAAGCTGTGGAAACTTGTCTTCAGATGTGGACTTCTTAAAAGACAGACAGACAGCTCCAGTGTCTCTCACTGAGACTTGTCTTCAGATGTGGACTTCTTAAAAGACAGACAGACAGCTCCAGTGTCTCTCACTGAGCTGCTGACCCAGGCCTGGGTCCTACTGTTTTCAGTAAGAATCTTTTACTTAGCCAGGTAGTGGTGCTTGCTCTCACTTTTATTCCTAGCACTCATGAGGAGTATTTCTGTGAGTTCAAGGCCAGCCTGGTCTACAGAGCAAGTTCCACCACATCCAGGGCTACACAGAGAAATCCTGTCTCACAAAACAAAACAAAGCAAAAAAATCTCCTTCACTTTCTAGATACATTTTAGCAATTTGAAAGTCTGTCATTGTCTGATATTGTTCTAAGCTGAACCTCCCAAAAATATCATACAATTTTTTATGTAGTGAAAAGTATTTTAAAGATGTATTTTGAGATAGTAAAAACTACATACAAGAGTCAAAGCTGCCTGTACTTGAAAGTTAGAGTTCTCTCCCGTGTGTTTCATATTGTCATGGGTATGTACATTTCACTTTACAGCAATTTCTGTTTTGATATGTTGTAATTTGTTTGGCATTTTAATTTTTTGAGTTAAATCAAGGTGTTTTTTTTAGCACTGATGACTAACATTAGGCAGATTGGAGATGTGATTAGCAAATGTGTAGGTCTGCTATCATTTCAGGACAGAAGATTGATGTCATCTACATGGGGTTTTGATTTTGTTGTTGGTAGTGTTACTTATTGCTGAAATGCCAGGCTTAGGAGGTTAGATTACACTCATTGCACTTAACATGCTTATGCGGTGGATGTACTATATAGACCTTTGGCTGCGGTGAGCGAATGGTTTGTTTTATTACTGTAGCAGCCAGCACTAGATATTTACTGTACTTATAGTCTCAAAAGTGTGTGCCACAGCCCTCCATGTGAACTGAATGTTACTGAATTTTAATGTATGAATCTTTTGGATTAAACATCCTTTTCAAGATAGTTTTATAAGGTACTTGGTACTAAAGCTAAGGCAGTACCTAAATGCCATGTCTCACTAAGTACCATAATGTATTTTTTTTTGTTTATGTGTCTATGTCTTTCCTAAATAGGATTTATGAAGTCTCACATTCAGCATCCATGATAAATAGAGTCATGGGTGATTTTTGTTTATCTGATCTCTGAATTGCGTTCATCCGTTCATCAACTTACTCATTCAATTACTGTTTACTGAATATTGCCTTCCCTAGTGATTATGCTGAAAGTAAGGAGACTATTTCCAAACTTGTAAAGCTTATCTACTGCATTCCTGGTTTTCACTGTGTAGTGTATTTACTCCTAACAAAAGATAATTGTGTCCTGCACTGCACGCATTGGTTTTACAGATGCTCCTGAAGTTTCAGTGACAGGATACGATGGAAATTGGTTTGTGGGAAGAAAAGGTGTTAACCTCAAGTGTAATGCTGATGCAAATCCCCCACCTTTCAAGTCCGTGTGGAGCAGGTAATACAGAGTTAAACTCATAGTAGCCAATTGTTTTAAAGAGAGATGTAGTCTTAAATGCACTAAGGCTGATTTTAGTCAGTGCATAATTAAATTAATAGCTAAAGAAATAAAACAAATGAGAAGTTTCTCAATATTTTCTACCCTGTTGTCTCCTACCATCCTGTTCTGGTATTTCTGTCCCTGGATGCTGGCAGCAGTATTAGAGAGTTTAGCTTTTCCCCCTTTCCCTATAATGACTGTCATGGATCTGATGTTAGGTAGCTAGCCTGCAGTGAGGAAGCTTCCATTGCAGTTTCAGCTTGGTTTCTCTGTATCCTGTATTTAGGGTGTGTGATATCTTTAGCAATAGAGTCTTATCTAATTCGGTTGGCAATCTTGAGAAATGGCAAGAGGCTCTATTATTGTTGGGGTCTCTAGGGCTTAGCTAATGACTTAGCATCTCATACCTAGTGCTAGGATTTTTGTTTACTAGTCCATGGCTTTTAGGAGATCTGCAGAATGGCTCCTCTAGCTCTCACTCTTGTTTTGGCTTACATTTACGTTAGTGAGTCTCCATATGGCCTTTCCAGGTCTACTTCATTGATTGGCCTCTGCCCTGTAATGTCCCTATCCCCAAACCCTACAGTTCTTACTTTGCATTTCTCCCGTGCCTTCTGTCCACTTTTCATGTATCCCCACATTATCCATGTTGTACTGCACCCCCTTGATTGCATACCCAACCCCCAGTGGCCCTTTTTTGACTTTTCTGGCTTCCACAGATAGTTGAAGTTAAACACAATTCTAACGACGCGGTGTGCTAAGGTCTATATATGAGAAAGAATATGGCGTGCTTTGTTTCTGGGCCTGGGTTACCTCATAATTTTTCCCAGTTCCATTAACTTACAAATTCAATGTCTCATTTTTCTTGACAGCTGAATAAAATTATGTCTGTCTACATTTTTATCCATTTTATCCATTCATCAATTGATGAACATCTAAGCTGATTTCATTTCTTAGCTGCTGTGAATAGAGCAGCGTTGACTATGGTTGAACAAGTATCTTTGGTAGGATATGGAGTCCTTTGGGTATATCCCTAGCAGTGGGAGAGCTGGGTAGTAGTTCTGTTTCTAGTTTTTGAAGACCTGATTTCCATACTTTATTTTGTACTCCCACTGAGAGTGACTATGTGTTCCTCTTTGTCTACAGCCTCGACAACATTTGTTGTTAATTGATTCTTTTATATTTTATTTAATTTTATGTGTATTTGCTTGCATATGAATACAGTGTTCACATAGAAGCCCATAGAGACAGCAAAGGACATTAGGTCCCCTGGATCTGTAAAGAGACTATTGTGAGGTGCCATGTGGGTTCTAGGAACCAAGCACAGGTCTTGGTTCAGTAACAACAAGCGCTTTTAACTGCTCAGCCGTATCTCCAGATGCTCATTTGATTTCTTGACAATAGCCATTCTAAATGGGTAAAATCGGCTCTCTAAGTAGTTTTAATTTTTACTTCCTTCATGGCTAACTGTCTAAATTTTTAAAATGTGTGTTATCCATTTGTATCATCATCGTCATCATCATGATCATCATGATCATCATCATCAGGATTATCTGTTTAGATTTTTCCTTTGATCTCTATTGATGTGGTAAAACACTCTGACCAAAGCAACTTAGGGGAGGAAATGGCTTGTGCTCATTTACAGGTCATAGTCCATTATTAGGGAAAAATATGTCATTAAATGAAGCAGAAACCATTGAGCAATGCTGGTTGTTGGCTGCTTAACATACTAAGCTAGCTTTTGTGTATAGCCCAGTTTCATTTACGTAGGAATTTGGTGCCCACAGTGGACTGTGCCTTCCTATAGCAAGCATTTATAGTCAGATATTTCCCCAAGCATGCCCATAATACAATCTGATCTGGGAAATCCTTCAGTTGGGATTCCCATCTCATGTGACTCAAGGCAATATCAGACTGACACTTAAAGCAAACTAGGACTTAACTCCATAGCCTGTTTTTAAAATTGTATTATTTTCTTGATTTTTTTGTTGTTGTTGTTGTTGTTTTATTTTCTTGTGTGTGTATATTCTGTAGATATGTAGCTGGCAAAGACTTTTCCTTTACTGTTTGGGCTTTTCTTTGCTGTACACAGCTATTTACTTTCATGAGGTCTAGTTTGTTAATTGTTGGCTTTGTTTTCTGAGTGACTCAAGTCTTATTTAAAAACCCTTGCCTATGATTGCATCTTGTAGAACATTGCCTTCCTTTTCTTCTAACAGTGTCAGAATTTGTGGTTTTATGTTGAGGTCTTCCATCCATTTAGAGTTGACTTTCGTGCCAGAAGAGAGGTACAGATTTAGTTTCCCTCTACAGTGAATGGTATTGAATACAGAACTTCATGGCTGCTCAGGGTCCTGAGGCTTAAGTGATGGTTGAGTGCTCAATCCTAAAGTTGTTTATACCCCTTCACCAAAAGCTAGGGAAATGTTGTGAAGGGTGAGTGGGAACTAAACAGCAGGAAGCTGGGGGAAAAGCTGTGAAATGTAGTCTTTTGTGCTTGACACGATCAATGAGGTTGTGATGTTAACAGTAGCTGCGGCAGTCTGTACTAGCCGTGGACAGGACTCAACCTGTCACTAGTCAAGAAGGAACTGATAGGACTCATATCTGCTTACTGAAGTATTAGCTATTCCTATATTCTGGGGAAAGGGAAGAAATAAAGTTTTCAGTTAGGTACCCATGGATGAGCCCACCAGCCTCCAGCAGATAGTTCCAGATACATGATCATACCAATAATTCAGGTTAAACTTAGTGTATCATAAAAAAGACATGAATAGGATGGGCTTGGCAGAGGGGATTTGGAGCTTTAGAGATGGTGGAGGGTGTTAGTTATCAGGATGAAATATATATGTAATTGATGAAATTTAATAAACGCTTTGAAAAGCTTCCCTCTCATTATGCTGACCTATCTAACATACATGGATTAATTTTCTAAAGAAGTAGATGTATTTAATGGACTTGTATAGTTCATCTTTATTGAAATGAAAATTACACGCTTTCATAACTAATTATAAGTAAAGGACACAGTTATACTGGTATCCTGAAAGCATAACAGTTTAAATAATTGTAAGGGCTTGCTATTTGAAGCTGCTTAAATAATGGTGTGCTTTTTAAACATCTAGGTTGGATGGACAATGGCCCGATGGTTTATTGGCGTCAGACAATACTCTTCATTTTGTCCATCCACTGACTGTCAATTATTCTGGCGTTTATGTCTGTAAAGTGACAAATTCCCTTGGTCAAAGAAGTGATCAAAAGATCATCTACATTTCAGGTAAGCTACTGCTTTTTTCCGAGATGAGTTACAGTAGTCATGGCGTAATACTTGTAACACTAGGCAGTCCTTTTCCTGGGCAGTTACGTTCCTTGCTAGGAAATGTAAACAAGAACATAAAGGGGGTATGATAGCGTAAGAGCATTAAGATGTGTATGAAGCAGCAGGTTTAGGGAGATGTCACAATGTGTGGTCAACAAGTTCCTCACGGATCTTTGACTCTGTGTAGCATGCCTTTCTAGTTGTTTTTAATCAATGAACAGTGTTTTGTTTTCCTTCTTTATTTGCTTCTCTGCATGTAATTGTCTGATAAGTAAAATGGGTTATTCACTTTTTTATTTTGGCTTTGGAAATATCATCGCCTGCCACTAGAGATGAGACTGCCATTTTAGGGTAATGAGAAGTGAATTAAGAATGCTACTGTGTTTTAATGATGTAAAATTGGGTGTTTTTTTTATAAAATTTTAAGCCCTGAAAACATATTTTTTACATACTGTTCACTATGAGAGTTTTGTTAATTTAATTCAGTAAATATTTGAGCATTTACAAAATATAAGAACAAAACCCATATTTTTTATCAATAGCTATAAATTACCCATGAGGTACTAAAACAGGAAAAATACATTAAATTATTTGAATAATTCTTAATGATCAGAAGGATATAGCAATGTTCGCATGTAACTTAAAGAAAGTGAGGCTGAGAAAAAGAAGGACCTTCAGATGAAGGTTTCTACTACGAATGAATAGTTGTGGTTCTAAGTCTCTTCAAAGGTAAGAATATGTTAGGATTTTAGAAAGCATTGTGCTTGTGTTTTCAGTCCTGTGTGACCCTGTGTTTGTGTCACTATAGGCTGGTGACTTGCTTGCGTAGATGCTCACCTGTCCTTAGGCCAAGCAATGGCTTAGTGCCTGGCATACAGCAGAGGCTCCAGTTTTCTGTGTGATACTCACAAGGAACATAAAAGCCATGGACATCCACGTATACTCCTTAGTAACAGCATTTTGGTAGGAAATTGATGAAAGTATTAGAGTCACTTTCTTCTGTTGAAAGACAACCATAGGCAGTGTATATTTAAATTACATTGAAAACTTAAATTTTAGTTTCCTGGGGAGTATTTACCTTTTGTTCCTTTTACACAGCTTCCTGTGAGGTATTTGATCTTAGCTCCAAATATTATTGTTCTATCATCTTGACATATCCAGGTTCAAGTTGGTCTCTTACATATGTGTGCTGATCCATTGGTGATAGCCAGACTTTACACTTTCTAGATTCCAGGGTTATAATTTGTTTTGTTTTGAAAAATTCTCAACCTTTGTTTGCAGTTGCCTATTTAGAATCATGAATCATATGTAGAAATTGAGTAGACATTTACAACTCACCTTGTTCAAAATCAAGGTCTGTCCTGACTTTTCTCCTGCCCCTTGATGTAAACTCTGTCAGTTTCTCCCTTCAGTTGCTTGTGAGTTCTGTCACTGCATTCACTCAAGACCTAGCCCTTTAAATCCACCTTCTTTCCACTGTTGGTTCTACACCCCGCTCATTCCACCACTAAGCCAGTATCAGTGTCCCTGCACGTTATATGGAATATTAATCCACTCTACGCCTTTTCTGCTGCTGTTAGTGCTTTGATCAAGAACAGCTAGAACTTTTTACCTGTAAAGCTGCTAATCTCCCACTTTGAGCCTGTTACCCTTCAATCTATATTCACAGAAGCAGCCAGTCTTTTAAAGAGTGCATTAGACTAGACCACTCCTCCTTAAAACCTCCCGTAAACTTCCATTTACTGGGGTTAAAACTAGATCTTAACAGTGACTAA
The DNA here is from genome assembly GCA_019843965.1 of Rhynchomys soricoides. NCBI lineage: Eukaryota > Metazoa > Chordata > Mammalia > Rodentia > Muridae > Rhynchomys > Rhynchomys soricoides. The sequence continues at coordinate 3,098,710 of JADRCH010000180.1, read as the reverse complement.
GCAGGCCCTCTGTGCACTCTTGGAGTCACATCATCTTCTCTATCCCTGCTCACTGGGTCTGCTTTTTTCATTGAACATAACAGGTCTGCTTCTGACTGGGTTTGTAGTTTCTGTCTCCGTAGTCTGGAGGTATCCTGTTAGCTCTTCCCTTACTTTCCTTTCCAAACTGTCACATTTTCCAACAAAATCTCTCCTCTTCTGTGATTCTCTACTCCTGACTGCTAGCCCTGTCCTCTGCCTTGTTCTTCTCCTTGGTACTTGTTAATCTGGCTGGCTTCATATTTTTATTCTTATGCCTGCCCGCTTTTATCCCCACTAGAAGTTAACACTTTAGGAGGACAAGGATTTGTGTGTACTTTAATCATGGCTGTATTGCTGTCATGTACAATAATCTGTGACATACTGTAGGTATGGGAATACACTTGTTGCATGAGTGGAAAAAAATTACATTTAGGAAAAGAAGTAACCTTATTTTCTTTGTTTAGGAAACTGATGATTAATGATTTTTTTAAAAAAATCAAAATCTATTAAGTGTCAAAGTGCAGAGACAACTTTGAGTAAATATGAGACATCAGTGTAATTGCTCAGAGTACTGCTGAAGACGGTAACTTGGTGTGAGATAGTGCTTATGACGTAGTGAAGAATTGGCTCTTACTTCCCGTGAGGGTCTTTTGTACTGTTGCCTCTGCCAGCTGTAGTTGCCTTCTCTACTGCTGTGTGTTCTTGATTAAGTACCTTCATGTGCTGGTGCTGTTTTTACAAGGTGCTTTTCTTCAACCTACTCGGCTCTGGTCAGGAGAAGAGGCTGTAATTGATACAGTAAGATGTCATCTCAGTGTTAGGTTGACGTTTAGAAAGATATAATCTTATGTCAAGAGTTTTACTTAGAAAATTATGGACTTAGCAACTGTGAGTGAGTTTGTTTTTAACATCTTTGTTTTCTCACGTTCATGGCTTTTACATTTTGGACAGAAGGCCATGTGCTCATGATTACAGGATTCAGTTTAGATTGCTGCACTGTACATGAGCAGAGTGTCACTCTTGTGGCTCTTAGCCTAAAACAAGCTGACTGCTGGACATGGTGTTTTTCTGATTTGCTGTTTGCTTGTCCCTTCCTATAACTAATTTATTGCTTCTCTGAAAGAAGAATATCAAATTACAACATTCCACATCAGTACCCCAAACCTGACCATTCTTACTCCTCTGCACAGTAGAATTTCATACTATTGATTTTGGGATCCAGGCATAAATTGAAGAATCTATAAATGGTAATTTCTAATTTTAAGATATGGAATTTTTAAAAATTAAACAACACAAATATAAAAAAATTAAGGTCAGTATATTTAATTTTAACATTTATTAATAGATTGAATTGTGCCCTATAGCTACGAGGATATTCCTAATGTACTATCTGTTCTTCTATTTGGCAGAACTAGTTAAGTAGTTGGCAAAACAGACTAAAAAGACCCTTTCCTTTGGTAGCGATCTCAGAATCAACTGCAATTTTTTATATCTGTCATCTTTTCATTTGTCATACATTTAGCAAATAATATATAAATGTCTGATTGAAACAATAAGGAGTGATGATGTGATTTTTTTAAATCACTATAGATAAGTAGCTATTGATGATTATTAAAACCTTTGACTCGATGCATGAACCAAGATTCATTCTAGGTTAAAATAAAGTTACCATATGTCCATTGCTTAAGATTTAAAATGAAGTGTTCACGCCTGTAGTATTGACATTGTGGTTGTGCTATCTTTAACACTAGTTAAGGAGAATAGTGAATTGAACAATTACCAGGGCCACTAATAAGGCTAAGTAAGTTTTAAATATTTTTGTTAAATTATTCTGAAATTTTTCTTTTGTTAAATATGAAAAAAACAGTAGATATCTATTTGTGTATGTATAAAGAACCTTGCACATGGAAATAAAGTTTAAATTTGAATCAATATATTGCAACACTGTTGAGTTTTCTATTTTCTAGTTGGTAGGAGTTCAGATGTATGCATTGCTCTGAGAACACTCGGGTGTTAGGCTCCTCGGCTCCATGTATACAGATGTGTAGGATGGATATGTTTTAAGTAGTTAATGTAGACAATTTGTATTTTTATTTCAGTGTGCTAGTACATTTTTCCTTTGTAATTCTTACATATTATCATTCAGTAAATTGGCTGTCCTGTTACTCCCCTAAAAAATAGACATAGATTGTCTCATAAAAGAGCTTAGGTTTTTGTCTCACTTTTTTAGCACCTTAATTTATTGAAGTTGGGTTAAATGCAACTTTACTCCTTTGATGCTAAAAAGAATCCTTCTGTTTCACATTTGCATACTTTCTTCAAAATGAACTTGCCCAGCTAGAGAAGCTTGTCTCCTGAAGTCGTCCTAGATTCACGTACACATAGCACATGATAGCACCCATCGGTATTACCCGTTACCAGTAGCTTCAAACCATAGGAAAGGGGTTGCAGTGTTTGGTGGTTTTGGTTTTTTTTTTTTAATGCTGTACTTGCTAAATTTTTACCACATTCTATACATATGGCATTCCGTGATGAATCCTGTTTCAGTAAGTATACTTCTTCAGCTTGTGATGTTAGAATAACCTACCCCATGTAGATTTAGCACTTTTCTAACAATCATTTTAAAAGCTCTGTCAGAAACACTCACATAAAAATTAATTTTAGGAGATTACCATTTGGGCTATTTATTTTTATCTATGAAAAAGTCAACATTTTAAACTCATCTTTAAATTCTAGAACCGTGTATAACATGGCCAACAGATACTACTTAATGGACAATTAACCAATCTTTAATTTTTACTATTTATGTTTAGTTGCTTTTTAATATTAATGGCTACTCTGTAATATGTCAATAAATGATCCCTATGCATCTAATACTTAAATATTATTAGAATGTTCTCTCTAAAATATTAGCTGTTCTCCTTTATAATCTGTCCTAAAGCAATGGCATGGAATTATGTAAATATAGTTGAAATTCCTTAATGTTACAAATGTTCAGTATATTATCTTTATTAGAGACGATTATCATATTTTTACTTTGTGTATGTTATTCTCTATATCACACTTGATTGACACAGTTTTACATACCTTTTTTATTTTTAAAATTACCAAATAATGGTCTTTACTATTATATATTTTTCATTGAAAAGTTATAGTACTTTTTATTTAAGAAAAATATTTTTGAGAGAATTATTAAGCCCACAATTTATATAGTATGTCCACTTAACAAGACTATGGTTTTTCATTCTTTGAAAAGATAAGTTCTACTCTTACATATTAAGTAAACATGCATATTAAGAAAATATTTTTATTGTCAGTTTTTATTTTTATTTTCTTTTGGTACTGGCTAACAAGCTACACATTTGAAATTTTTGATTTAGTTGAAATTTTGTATGATAATTCTTAAGCCCGCCATGCATAGGCCATTTAGGTAATACTTGACATTGAAACAGTAACCCAGGCCTAGAGCGCGCAGTACTCCAGTGTGGATTGAAGGCTTCCGACACACACCACTGGCTTCTTTTCCTCACTTCACTGGTAACAGACTAAAGTGTCAGGATTTTGTTTTTAAGTATTTCTTAAGTAATACTACTTTTTACTCTTGAATTAAGAATGAAAAACTATTGTTATTTGAACATGTATTCATTACCTGTGCTGCCTGTTCACCTGCTGCTGAATCAGCCTCACTGACATTGTCTGCCCTTCTGTGTCTTGTCTATCTTTACTGTTTCCATTAGATCCTCCTACCACCACCACCCTTCAGCCTACAGTTCAGTGGCATTCCTCAACTGCTGACGCCGAGGATCTAGCGACAGAACATAAAAAATTGCCCTTTCCATTGTCAACTTTGGCAACACTTAAGGATGACACAGTTGGCACCATCATTGCTAGTGTAGTGGGTGGGGCTCTCTTCATAGTACTTGTGAGCATTTTGGCTGGAATATTCTGCTATAGGAGACGACGGACGTTTCGTGGAGACTACTTTGCCAAAAATTACATTCCTCCATCAGACATGCAAAAAGAATCGCAAATTGATGTTCTTCAACAGGATGAGCTTGATTCTTACCCAGACAGTGTAAAAAAGGAAAACAAAAACCCAGTGAACAACCTAATACGTAAAGACTACTTAGAAGAGCCTGAGAAAACTCAGTGGAATAACGTAGAGACCCTCACTAGGTTTGAAAGACCGATGGATTATTACGAAGACCTCAAAATGGGAATGAAGTTCGTCAGTGATGAACGCTACAATGAAAATGAAGATGATTTAGTTTCCCATGTAGATGGTTCCGTAATTTCCAGGAGGGAGTGGTATGTTTAACGGCCACTAATGTGACTTCCCTGTGTACAATGTTGCATTCATACTAGTTGATCATTTTCAGATTGTTCTTACTTTTTCTTGAGGAAGAATAAGCTTTTTCAAGTTGATTTCAAGCTTACTTTTTATATTCTGATCTGACAAATGAAAATGTAAAACCTGGGTTCACTGTATCTGAGCTGCTTTACGGTTTTTTCACTGCTATACTACTGTCTCAAGATTTAAATTCTAATGCAGAGTACTTTATTGGTCTGAGGCACACAGGTAAGAAAGATGTCAACGTTAAATGTATGACGGTTTTGGTACAAAAATTAAAAACAGAAAAAAATAAAACTACCTTGGCATTGTGTATTAAATATTTACCTAAGGCTGTAATCTCAAGTATAATGATTGTGTAACATATACCTCTCAAAACTTATCACCACTAAGAATACTCCATCAAAATTGACAGTAAAACTCATTCAAGAAATGCTTATATATTTTTAGTATACTAAAATCATTCATCCTGATGGAGTATCTTTTCATATTCAAACATTATTTTCTAAGTTTCTAGATAGATAGGATCTTTACCTCTGCATTTAAATGAGCCTTGCCATAATTATTGTAGAGTGGCTTTTCAAAGATATTTTGTTGCACTAAAACTGTGGCCATAAACTCAGTGAATATGATGTGTGGAAGAGCATACGTAGCTGTTGAATATTTTTTGTCCAAAATACATGCAAGAGTAATAAAATATATGCCTCCTGACACAATAATTACTAATTTTTTCATCTCTGCAAGAAAGTTAAGTTGTTTTATGAACATGGTTTTGGTACACGAAGCATTAACCTCACTTTAATGCTTTCTTTGCTAAGTGTATGAATAGTCATGAAAACGCGGTACAGGACAGAGAGGGTATTTGAGTCTGTTTGTGTGCCAGAGTTAGACATGAGCTGTTCCAGCCAGGACCCTATACAAAGAGTTTTCTAGATCTTCTTGTTTTTGTTATTTAATGTTGGTATTGTTCAAACGGGTACGTGTACAGAACAATATTACAATAAACTTTGAAGCTTGAGGTTTCATTAGAGAACCCTGAATTACAGAAGCAGTCATTGGTAACACTTGCTGATGAATATTAGCAATCCCTCCCTCTTTTCCTCATTTTCTCCTAAATGTATGTATATGTTTTAAGCTTTTTTTTGTTTGTTTATTTGGTTTTTTTTTTTTTTTCAAATTAAAACTGGAAACATATCATGAGATTTTGGGGGGTTTATTTTGTTCATTTGTTTCACATAGCTCATTAACTGTGTTCTTTCCAGTATCATGTAACTTCTGAGGAGATGTTATATAAATCTTCAAATGTTAATATTCTTTGTATGGTGAATTAATTCTGCAGTAGAGTTCTTACAGTTGTGATAATGGAAACTGCTTTAAGGCCTGAAGAATGTTTTTCTATCAGTTGATTGGGGCAAAGGATCATGTAGAACCAGTGTCTTGCAAGGACATTGAAGATGTTATTAAATGAATCATAACAGATAAATTATTTTTAATAAAAAAATAAATTAGGTACACTTAACTCCACCAACCACCTACTCCCAATCCTCTTTCATTCATAAATATGTATGAATTATATATACATATATATATAATAGATTTTTATTATATATATTTCATATAGAAGACAATTGTGGCATATTCATAAACTATTACAAGTAGTGAAAGCTTTATTCTGAATGATTAGACATTATTTTTCTTTAGCAGTGTTATTAAAATTAGCTCTACCCCAACATGTATTATAAGGCAATAATAGATTAGGACGTACAGTTAGTTCACCAATAAATCATTTTTAAAATGTTTTAATGTATTTAATCACTTAATATAGAGACACCTTAGTTCAAGTCGTTGGGAGTACACATTTTAGTAATAATGCACTGTGACAAAACTAACTTTATTTAATTGTCAGTAATGATATAAGCCACAAGAAAAATTGCTCTAAAATTTCTTTCCATGAAAGATAAGAATTTGTTGCTCTTTTAATCAAAGATTTTATCTTGAGAAGTAGGGTTTTGATGTCTTGTATGAGTCCAAGCAGAATGATCACATGTAGGCTTCTATATAAATCTCAACTTGAATATTTAATCTAAAAGAAATTAGCAACGTTATCTTAAGAACTATGTCACTGAAGTACAGATACCTACTGGTGATGAACTCCCTTCATGTTTTGTTTATCAAATGGCTAGTTTTAGGCATTTTGTTTGATTTGTGGGCAAAAGACAATCTCAAAATCTATCAAGTATTTAATGTAGTCTGTATTCACAATCTGGATCATTTGGCATGCTGGAGGCTCAGCAGGTTCTAGGAGTCTTACACTGGTGCTTAAGCTTTTGGAAGCATTGCACTCTTGTTCATTAAAGCTTTATGTATGTACACTGTACATAGGAGGTTGTCTGTGAACATGTGTATTCACATGAATACTGGTGATGTGCACAGCTCATTGGCAGGTATATAAAACCACAGCTCCTTAGAAAATTTGAAAGATCATTTTTACTCTATACAGGCCATGTTTACTTTTGCTACTTTGATGTGTTTTGAACTGTTTTTACGTTTTTATATTCCTTCATGGTTTCTTTCCTACTGGTTAAACAATTTCAATAATACATACAATACAACAGTAATAGGTTTTTTTCCTATAAAAGTTTATTGAAATTCACTAACCTTCCATAAGCTACAAGTTAGCTATGAAGTAGTACTTGATTATACTTAACCATTTAGTATTTAACTATGGGCCTGATAAGAGCTCTGTGTGTGACCTTCCCTGCCACACACACGGCTGTCTGTATATAAAGAAAGCATTAAGTTTTTTAGTAGTAACTGCTGCTTCTGATAGTCATCCATGTGTGAAACGTTTAGGAAGAAACTATAGCTACACGTTTTACATTAAGGGATTATAGAACTTAGAATAAGAGCAAAATTTGACAAAAAATGTAGCCATGTCATATGCAAAAACATTTGATATGATTTTGATAAAGACTGTTAAAGTATAAAACTATAGTAGGTCATATATGGAAGTAATAACATAAATCATGGGAGGAAAAATGGCACACATTACTGAGTTTTTAACCTAGAGTCTAGACTATAAACAGATATTTCCCCCTACTTGTTTATTGGAAATGACCTGTCAGAAAGGGCGTGTATTTCTCAGATGATTTTTGACACTGAGTTCAGTTTTCTTCAGTTTTAATGTAACCAATAATAATAATAATACTTCTTCTTCTTTTTCTTCTTCTTCTTCTTCTTCTTCTTCTTCTTCTTCTTCTTCTTCTCCTCCTCCTCCTCCTCCTCCTCCTCCTCCTCCTCCTCCTCTTCTTCTTCTTCTTCTTCTTCTTCCTTTTTTCTTTTTCGCCAAGTTACTTACTAGATGATGGTCCTCGTTGCCGTACAGGAAGTCATGAAATAGACTTTCAAACAAAGCCTTTCAGTGGTATACTTCTAAAGTGAAACTAAATTCTGTATTATTTTCTCCATTCTCATATGAGCTCTTGTGCCTGTGTTTTATTTCATGTATGCGTAACCTACTTTCATTTCAATTAACACTTAAAAATGCCATTCGGGATCATAGAAATTAGGATCTACTTCATTTCACAAACAATATCAGGTTAAAGATAGAGTTAAGTAAACTTTGACAGTGCCTATAAGTGGACATGTTAGCCACACTGACATGTTAACCATTGTATAGTTTGGCTTTCACACATATTCAGTAGCTATTTGATATCAATGATATTCTGAAATATTTGAAAAATTGAATCTGCATCAAACACCCAACTTGTTTATCTCACCTCTTCTTAAGTACTACATACAATGGTTGCACAGAATTTACAATTCATTAGGCATCCTAAATGACCTGAAAAGTCTGTAGGAGGAGCTGTACAGGTTATGTTCGTCTAGTAGATTGCTAGGGATTTGAACATCACTGTAATTTGACATGTTGGATTCTGGAACCATTGTGTGTAGAGATCAGTTGGTTTGTATTTTAATCAGCTCATTTAAAAAGATACTTAGCTTGCCATTTAGTGGTGTTTACTTACTGCTTATGAACTGTTTTGAACAGAAATAACACTTTATAATCAATTTTCTGTTTACTGTTTGTTATTTTTAATAATGGTGTCTATTTTTCTAAGCTGTTTTTGAACCAAGCAGCCATTTCTTCCAGTGGCATACACTTTGTTTTGCTCACTTCATGGTATACACATAAGAATTAGTCCATGACAGCACCTTCATAATAGTGTCAGCACATCCCAACTTTAAGCTTTTAAACATGTCTCTGTTTAGAGATGTCTGTTTTCTTCCGTTATGGTACATCCAGATTTTTTAAAACATGAGAATGAATAGTGAGTCTCAGCCTAGTTTTACGAAAGGTTGCACTGTATGTATGTTATTGGAGCTTGGCCGTAGGTAATACTGGTTACAGTTTGGAAGAAAGTAGCGTTTCACTGTTGTAGCTGCACACCATGATGACAACAGACAGTTGACCGTTAGAATGCTAACAGTGCCACACAAGTCATCTTAATCCAGAGCCTTATTTTACATACATGACACTTCTCTATAGGTGACATCAATGCAGAAATTATTCCATTTCACTTACCAGAAATGTCTCAGGGAAAACCTACATGTAGATTTGTTTGTTTGTTTGTTTGTTTGTTTCTAAGCCACCACTTTGGTTATTACCAGGTCACTGATGTTACATTTTAAGCCCACCACTCTTTCTGTCATTAATTACCTCATTGGCAGTAAATCCTTATTCATTGTAAAAGATAAAGATTGTTCTAAAAACCAGCCATAGCATATGGCTTTATTCCTTTATTATACCAAAAAGGAATATTTCTCTAATTTCAAGCAGTAAGTATTCACGTTTCTGTGACTTTTAGCAGTTTTGATTAAAATCCAAGTATGATCTGTATATTGTAATTTTAGATATACCTTTTCATATGTTCTGACATGCCAGAAGTTTCTTCTGTCTTTTTATTCTAAACATGGCTTTATTAGAGTTTCCCTGTGTTGATAGTTCCATTGCACCCTGAATGCATCCTCTGCATTTTTATCAGTTGTTCATAAGGTCTGGAGCCTTGCTTGTATTCGAGACTCATTGTGTGTGCAGGGTTGCTTCCTAGGAGATGATACATTCTTCCATCAGGAGGCTTATACTTGCTCTCTGCTCTGACACACTGGCAACTGTTTGGTCCTCAATGCAGAGACACAGTATCAGAGGGCCTACTCCTGTTTAGATGTATTAACTGTGCTTTCCCTTTGCAGCGTGCCTGATACATGAATTATTCTGTCCATGCTTTCCCTTTCCACACTGGGAGCCAGTCCATATAAGTGTGTCTCAAATGGTAGACTTAGGAAAGTTCAACAGAATTAATAAATGGTCTTTTCTGTCATCTTGTATGTATCCCAGATTTATATTTTATTATTTTTTTGTCTATCTTGTAGATCAGTGAAAACTTGATTGTACCATGAGCTAAAATTAGTATGTATTCCAAGTATATTTGTGCTTCTAGAGCAAATCAGTTGTATGTATTTTAAAACAGTCTGAACTGGACATTTTAACTGATAAATAACTTTTAAATGTCAGTGTAATTGTCACCATTTGGGATACATAATGTGCTTCATTTAAAAAGTTAACCTTTTCTCACAAAATGATATTTAAAAATGATTAAATGTGCTTCATTTTTCAAATCTTGGTTTTTAGACTTTTTGATTCAATAATTTACCAAAAAACCCTAATTATATGGTTTATATCTTTTGATACTTGGCTTAATGTGGTGTTCTCAAAGGCAACTCAGTTCACATGGAAGGACTACATTGCTGAAGACTTGAATGAATTGATCACAATGGTTAGTTTGAGAGCTTGTCTCCAGGTAATAGATGTATATTTTTCAGTGTCTTGCCAAGTGCGGCGACCTGTCCTACTTTGTGCTACTTAGCCCTTCATAGATTTATTATGAGTGTAATTAATACTAAGAAATATAAGCTTCTTTATTTGGTCTCTTGAGACACCTGAATTGTTTTTGGTTGGTTTGTCATAGCTCACTAGGTTGTCCATGGTTTTACTTTAATACTCTGGCTAATTGGTGGAAGTTTGTGTTCTGAGTAAGATGTTGGCCATACTTTGATCCGCACTGTGTGATACCTTCATTATGCTGCTTCTTTCGCAGGAACGCATATGCTAGGAGTAATGCGTGTGTATCACAGATGAGTTCTGGTAATCTCATTTGGTCAGGTGCTCAGTTCGTACGTGGGTTACCCATGTAAATCCCCCTTTACAGTTTTTAGTATTAAAAATGAATACGGGGTCAGTCGGCTGACCTCCCGCGCGTCACACACTGTTGAGTAGACTAACAAGGAACACAGAAGTGAAAGGCTTGAAGAAGTTCTGCAGTTCACACTTGCTCCAGAAGTGGTCCACGCCTTGCTTCCCATGTGAGGCCCCAAGCGTTGGGTGAGCAACTGACGCTTGGATCATATCACACTGACAGTGCCAGCTCGAGTACTGTATGCAGGTTATGGTTGGTTTCTGTTTCTAACCAGTGCTGCTTTCTTTGCTTTTCCTTGGAGGGGTGGGTGGTAATTTGCTAATAATGGAGTGTAGCTCCTCATTCTAGGTAAGCACTACCACTGATTTGTATCTCCAGCCCTATTAAACGTGTTTTAACTATAAAAGGTACTTTTGTACTTTATTGGACTCTGAATACTGTTTGAATTCTATAACCTCATCTTGGGGCTGTTTCTCTTTCTTGTGAGGAGCAGTATTATGGTTTACTCTTGTATTCCTAGAGGTGGAACAGTGCTTGGCACGTAGATGTCTGGTCATTCATTGAATGAACAGCTGAAACTGACCTGAGCTAAATGAGGTACTTGAGGAAACGGTGAGATGAAAGGTTGCATAGGTACAAGCTCGGGTATCATGTTGAGGACAAAAGGGAGCTGGTGAAAAATGAAGACTGGATGGCTGGCAGTGTAGCTCAGAGGTAGATCACGGGCTCGGCACGGACAAGGTCTGGATCCTCAGCACTGAAAACTGAAGGATGGTTTATGGGAAAGATTGGTAATAACAGTTGGGTACAGTATGAGCGTAAGTAAAAGATGGATAATAAAACCAGGTCTAAAATCTGATAGCTATGATATTTGATAACATGCTTGTTTTTCTTGAGTTCAACATGTATTGGTTGGCTTTTGGACGTTTGTCTGAGAAGATGTACACTTGGTATCTTTAATTACTGGAGGTATATTTTTGAGGTCTAGGAGATGGTCATTTTTCTTTTTGGGTGAGGGAGTCAGTTTGCAGCAAAGATGAGATCATAAACCTGCTGTGATAGCATTCTGTGATTTTGAGAGATTCCTATACCACATTTTCATGGGAAAATGGTAACACTTTTTTTCTGTCACTTAAAACATTTGAGGTTTGTAGATCATCTCCCTTGGTGGTAGATGTTTCTTCAGGTCACTGGCTTAGGTATAAAAACCCTAAGTTTCACCTTTTCACGGGCACAGTGCCCACAGTCTGTGTAGTGGCTGTGCATTTATCTGAAATGGTATTTTTTATTAATCCAAATTTAAAAACTTCTATAAAAATACTTTGAATGCAAAAGATTTTGCATCTTCCTTTGTATTTCATGCAGAACTCAACAGCTTCTATCCTTAAAACATTGGCTATCCTTGAGTATGCTGTATCCTTTCCTTTCCCTTAATGAGTGAAATGATCAGGAAAGAGAGTGTGAAGCGTTTATCCTCAACTTTACCCATGTGAAATGAATTGGTTTTGTGATGATATGTGGGTTGAAAAAAAAATCTTAGTTTAGGGCTGGAGAGATGGCTCAGCTGTTAAAGGCTAGGCTCACAACCGAAAATATAAGAGTTTGGTTCCCAGCACCCACGGCTGTCTCCCCAGCCACCAAAAAATCAATCAATCAATCAATCAATCAGTCAATCAATCTTAGTTTACACTCAAACTCAAGAGTAACCCAAGGTCTTGAAAAAGAGTTTTGGAAGTACTATTTCTGACCTTTGAACATTATTATGAAATAATAGTTCATACATTTTAAATTCTATGATCCTACCAATTTACCCTTATCAGATGAAGCATTCTATTAAAGACATGTTTAAAAGAACTAGTTTATAATAAATACCAACTTTGGCAATTGGGCCTTTTATTTCTACCACTGCTTTTAGATGGTTGGCCTTGCTGAAGCTCCTTAAAATGGATTTTAGTTGGCCCATCACTACAGACAGCAGACTTGTCCACATTGTTGTTTGGTGTAGTGGTTGAAAATACAATTTATATTTTGAAGAAAGCGTTATGTAGAGTTATCCCAAATCTCTCTCACATTTGCAAGCACTAAGTACCCTAGACTGAACTGATAAATTTTTGAATCTTTATCTATCAAATTGAGAGCTAGCAACCAGACTGGTGGACACAGGTTGATAATCTCAATTGTGTTAAAAGTGAAAGTTTTAGTTTGAGCATAACCACCTGCAATTCCCACACTGTCACTATTGTATTCATTGACAATTTATTCAAATGGACGACTTGCCCTGAAGGGGGTGAGTTTCAGTCTAAAATGAAGCTAATTAAATGACCCACTAACAAGTTTGCTAAAGAAAATTATAGAAAGTGAAAACCTTTCAGCCATGTAAAACTCCATGTGAACAAGACTGGTCTTGAACAGACATACATCTGCCTCAGTGCTGTAATTTAATAAAACACTTCCAACATGCTAGTACACAAATTCTGTTCAGTTTGCCATATCTGGTGTGAAGCTGTAGTCGCAAGGATTTAAGGCATGTGTCTAGAACATGTTAATGAAAACGGCTTTTGATTTCCCTTAGGGAGCCAAAGGGCAAACCCATGTTAGCTGCTGCCTCCCACCCCACCCCACCCCAAAATCTGATCAGGAGTGTGGGCTGAAGAGCTTTTTGTTCTCTAATGCTCTCTAACTGGACGGCTGTGGGCAGGCTACCTTAGAACTTTGTCCTTATAAAGTGACATTTTTGCTATCTACCTTACTGAGTAGAAGAGTAAAACAATATCAAGTTTATAGGCAGAGTGTGTCGTTGCCTTGGCAGAGTACATACTTACCATGCACAGACTGGGTTGGTTCCCTAGCAGCACATAAACTGGGCGTGACAGCAGATGGCTATAATCCCCACTTACAAGGTCCTTCTCACCTTTAGGATCATGACTTAATAGTTGTCCTTGGCTACACAGTAAGTGCCAGATTAACTTGAGATATGTGGTAATCTGACACTTAGGAATCTCTCCATAGAATTGGGCGGCTGGATTTCATATGGCTAGAATCAGCGAAGTAAAGCATAAAATGGTATTACTGAATACATTTGAAACACGGTGATTCCATTATTTCTGAGTTTATGAATGTTAGCAGCTTTTAAAAGTTTGTATGAGATGCTGATATATTAACTTCTTAACAGAATGCATGTTTTAATATGAGAAGTATATTCACAAGTTTTATATGCTTGTATGTGTAGATATTTAAATGTAGTCTTTAGCCACATAGGAAAGAACTGTCATTGGTGATATGTGTACTATTTTGAAATATTCTACTTTAAAACCTTTTTAAAAAGTTCATTATAATATTCACTATCACATTTTATCATTTATTTGTAATTTGTTGTTGTTGTTTAGCCTTTGAATATTCTTACTTTTTTTTGAAACAGGGTTTCTTTGTGTAGTCTTGCTCTCTTGGAACTTGCTCTCTAGACCAGGCTGGCCTCGAACTCAGAAATCCACCTGCCTCTGCCTCCCAAGTACTTAAAGGCATGTGCCACCACTGCCCGGCTTTATTACATTATTTTAGTAGTGTTTCTTTTTCATCTTAATAGAATAAAAATGGTAAGTGTGTCTATTCATAGTCAACTGATTATTTTTATCACCTGTTAGAATGATAACTTAAAATTATCTCCATTTATTTCTGAATTTTTCTCTTTAGACAATCTTTGATCATAGAGGATAGATTCCCTCAATAATGCCCGATTGGAGATTCTTTACATAGATTGAGTAGAGCCCAGCTGGTGTGCTTAAGGAAAATAGAAGGGTGTTAACAGTAATGCTCCTGAAATTGGTGAATTAACCTTGAAGTCCTCTAAACCAATTATTGGATACCATAATCAAATAACCATTGAGCACTGTAAAAATGAAAGCACGTGGCTCGAAGAACTCCTCAAAGTTGTTTGAAAAGCTTTTTCATTCCTTCACAGACATCCCGCTCAAGCAGACCTCATCCATAGCAGTGGCTGGAGCTGTGATTGGAGCGGTCCTGGCCCTCTTCATCATCACTGTCTTTGTGACTGTGTTGCTGACGCCACGGAAAAAGAGACCATCCTATCTTGACAAAGTGTAGGTACCTGCTTTGCTTGTGTTCGGCTGTGACCACCCATTTTCCGCCACCCTTCTGTCTACGTTTTACATTACTTATATCCAGTGTAGCAGATGGAAAGAAGGGTACTGCTGGCCCCGTTAGTTGGCTGTGATTTCGTCAGAACATCTTAAGCAGCATCCTAGTAAATGAGGATCCTGACTGGGCTGCGGAGACTTGTCAGGCAGCTCCTCATCCATAGGCATCTTTCCAGATGGACCATAATGATAGCTTATGTTATCCAACCTGAACAGAATTCAGGCCTTTAATAAGTACTGGTTTCAATATTATAAATATCTTCAACTTAATTGATTATATGTCTTATATATGGCTAAAATTAAACTATCAAGTTATTTTTAAAGACTCCCATTTTAAAGCTTTTTCCTTAAGAATAATGCTTTGGTTCAGTAAATTATAAAATAAGCATATTTTCCCTTAAAGACTAAGCAGTTTCTGGCCTAATCACTGAGATTGAATTATAAAATAAATATTGTCCGTTGTTGTAGAATGGAATGACTAATATGTCATTTCCTTTTGATCTTGTCATTCTCTCAGTTTTTTAGCTGGATGATATCTTTCATACTTCACATGGTTATATGTGGAACAGAGTAGTACAGCTTCCTGTGCAGTCTGTTCCGTGAGCGCTTGACGCTGGTATTCAAACAAGCCATTCCTTTTATATGCTTTGGGGTGTTGGGCACTGCTGCTGCATACATTAAATCTCATGTACTCAAAAGCAGAGACAGACAAATCTCCTGAGATGGAGGCTAGCCTGGTCTACAGAGTGAGTTCGAGGACAGGCAGAGCTACACAGAGAAAATCTTGTTTCAGAAACTGAACACTTCTTTACCCTCATAGTCACTGCCCTGCCCTTTCTAGATTGTAGGCCCTGTTAATAACGTAGGTGGTGCTGTCTCCATGAGCATGCTGCTGGTCCCATAAGCCCTTGCTTCCTCAGCTAAATGGCGCTATACATTTTTACAATTTTCATTAGCAGAAAGTTACTTTTTATTAATAAAAGATGGTAAAATGCTGCTTAATTTGGTCAAATGTAATACTGGAGTTCTTTTACAATTGATGGTTTTATGACCTGTGGGTACCTGCTTACGTGTAGCAGACGTATACATAAATAAAACCCTTAAAAAAAAAAACCTATCTTTAAAATATTTGTCTGCATAATCAAAGGTAAAAATATAGCGAACTTAAAGAGGATGGATCATGTACAAGATTACTTTTTTAGTAATAATTTTCAATACCTGTATTTGAATTGTTTCTTCAGTGTGAATAAGTTAGTTTGGTGTTAAGTACTGACTTTAGTTTCTTGACATATTAACAACATGACTTAAGTAAGCATACAGAGAATAATTGTGTATTATTATAGTCTGAAGAAAATACCCTTCAGATTTGTGAGAACCATGGTATTTTTCCTCGCCAATATTCCCCTATCTCTGTTTACTGTTTTGAACACAGAATCGACCTTCCACCTACACATAAGCCACCCCCTATATATGAAGAACGAATTCCTTCTCTCCCTCAGAAAGACCTTCTGTGCCAGGTACGTGTTCTTGAAGACACTTAAAATCACCTGAACTAGCTTCTGAAAATCTGCCCAGCTGTTACAGCACACATCTGCAAGCCCAGCACCTGAGAGGCTAGAGCAGGACCAGAAGCTTAAAGTCAGCCTTGACTACACCTTGAGTTCGAGGCCTGCCAGGGCTACTGAAGACCCCATTTGAAATTTGAAATGAATAAATTTTTTAAAAACCCTATGCCACTTGTATTAATTTTTCAAAGCATTGTCGTGATCCTTTGTAACATAAGATTCTTAACATGCTCAAATATTCCTCTGAAATGAGTGAGTGATCAATCAGACTTTGTGTACAAGTTAATAAGACAAGTGATGGCTACTGTGACTAAGAGAGTCAGTACTCCGGTGGCCTTCCACGCGGAGCTGCGGGTTAGAGACTGATTACGGATGCAGTTGTATTGACCTGGAGATCTGTTGTAAAAATGGGCATCTTTTGTGTGGGTAAGACGGAGAGAGCTCGAGTGCCTGTGGAATGCTGTGGACCTGGCTCTCTGAGCACTGCCTTCACTTTTGATGTCTACATTTCAGCATTCCTTTACTCGGTGACAGGCAGCATATATTCCAGTTTAAACTCCTGAAAATGAATAGTGGATCGTCATGTTACATTTGTGGTGACTTTTAGCTTTTATGTTGGAATCAATGTGCAGTAGCTCATGTGCAAGCGTAACACTTGTCACCTGGTGTCTACACCTGGGCAATGTTTTTGCTTGGTGTTTGAGAAAGATAAGGCCAAGTACTTCAGTTCTTTTAATCTCAATTATAGTTGTTTACTGTTTGAGTTTGTTCTGCTGCCATTTTCTCTGTTTCACACAGTGTCCTGGACTCTCACTGTATCTGGGATTTGCCTGTGGACTAGACCATTTTCCTTAAAAGATACGCCTTTGGTCTTTACCTTGTATTCAGTCTGAATATATATAGCACTTAATTTGGTCAGGAAACTGTAAATGAATGGTTCTGTGGAGATATTCTCAGCTTCTGCTCCGTTGCTGACCATGTAGTCAGTCTGCTGCTAAGCAGGGATGGGGCAGGCAGGAGTGTGACACACCCTGCCATATACTGCTGTCTTTTCAGAACAACATTTGACAAATAAATAAATGAATGTGGGAAACAACATGAAATGCCTACAGACCCCTTGACCAGAGCTGCTAAATACTCGAGCGGGTTCCTACCTTAATATGTGGGTGTCCAAACTTTGTTTTAAGGATTTTGTTCAGGATATTAATCTTAGCTTCTTTAGAAGATTAGTTGAATATAATTTAAGTCTTGTCAGGAAAATCAGTTTGTATATAATATATCCTCTGTATTTTCAAGATGATTGTTTATAGAAGCCTAAATTAGAAAACGGTCCTGGCTCAGGTTGTATGTGTTGGGTTTTACAGCTGTTACATACACATGCTAAGACACCATATGCAAAACAAAAGAAGGTGGTATTTCCTGATGACTTGAGCTGCTAGTGAAGTTCAGGGTGGCTCAGTATGGGAGGTAAGAGATAAATTACTCAGATAATAATTAGAGTAATTTGATTGTAGTAAGTTTAGTAACAGGAATAATCCTGGGCAGAAGTGAAGAACGACTCTGCTTGGTAGTCAAAACATTTTGTTGAAGGAAGCTTGCTGGGAAAAAACCTTGTGAACATTGAGCATCATTGGTCCTAATGAAGTAAGCACTCAACATCATGAGTTCTTTTTCCTCGTTCACGCCAAGCAGTCAAAAGTATTAGTCAGCCATGTTTTCTTCTAATTATAAAGCTAAATCTTGCTTAGGAGAGTTAGAGCTTGGGTTGGTCAAGAAATCAGACATATTCTTCATTCTTTAAAAATGCTTTTAGAAATAGTTAAAGCTTTAGAAAGATAATTTATTATGACTCACATTGTAAGATTCACTAATTGGGTATTTGTTTTGAGTCTATCTTATATCAAAATGCAACGCTTATAACTGCTTCTTTTTTACTAAAGGATCTGTAAGCTTATGATGATCATGGTCTGATTCAAAAGATAACTTAAAAAATTTAAATTCATTAATTTCTACTTGAAATAATTATTTATCTGTAGGCCTAGTACCAGAGGTCTCATGTTCCCAGAAGGCCAACCTGGCTTTAAGGAAGATCCTGTTTTCAACATTAAACACCATTCTCTTCTCGAAGGCGATAAGAGATAGTTTATTCTTGAGCCAAATATCAATGTCCACAGCTCAGGAACAGGGCAGCCTCAAATGACATGTCCCAGTATAGAATCAAGGTCTAGAACAAACAGAAGTCTTAAATTTAGGCACATTTTCAAATGCATTGGTGGAAACCTAAAGTAGGCTACAGTAGACATCCCAACTGCTGGTGCCACAGGCTGTGCAATGGTGGTCATACCTTTAGAATTGGTGGAAACTAGTGATCTGTTACGCTAATGCATTACAAAAACTCTGAGCAGACACAAGAATACCAAGTCCAGCGCAAAAGTGGCTGTGAAGGGCTGTTAAGGGGACTAAAGATAGCCTATGATAATTTGACTTCAGATCAGCAATATTCCAGCAATCAAGTTCTGATCCTTCAGTCAGCATTGTGGAATTGTTGCAGTGAGTGTGACTTTCTCATAGTGTGTCAGTTTGTGCTGACCTTTTCATTGGTGATTTTCCCTGAAAAACTATAGAAAGAAGCAATTCCTACTAATATATGCTTGTTTGCAGTAATGAGTTCTTTGGTAGTAGTACCAACCTTAATCCCTGAGAGGAAAACAAAGCCTGGTATTGGAAGAGCGGCAGGTGTCTTCCTATAGAGATGTTTGAAATGGTGGTACACACTCAGGAAATCAGAAACACTGTCTTGTCTGAAAATAGAGAGCACGTAAGTCTACCAGTGTGCCCTCTCCGTAGATGAATGTCTGACAGGAGTGACCTTCGTTTATGAAACATACAAGGTTGAAACACTACACTGTGTCTTCTTGTTTTTTGATGGGTTGTTTTCCTTGTATGCTTCATACACAAGTATACTCTTCATACAAAATATGTTACAATCTTACAGAAACTTAAAAAGATCAAGTGTGCAAATATTTTTTCATTTCACCATTCTTAAGGCTCCTACTTCCTTCCCCTAGACAACACTGCTATTGAAGATTTAAATTTCCCACCACACTTTTCTTCATGACTTTACTTCATATGTGTTCATATTTTACCGGTGATATTTTAAAACAAAGGGGGAGCTATGATACCAGGTTTTTCAGAGTGGCCAATACATTCACCTTTATCAAGGTCCTCTGAGTTATTAATGGATATTCATAAGCACAATTTCTTTTTTAAAAAGATTTTATTTATTTATTTTATATATATGACAAGTATACTGTAGCTGTCTTCAGACACATCAGAAGAGGGCGTTGGGTCCCATTCCAGATGGCTGTGAGCCACCATCTGGTTGCTGGGAATTGAACTCAGGACTGCTGAGGAGCAGTCAGTGCTCTTAAACACTGAGCCATCTCTCCAGCCCATAAATACAATTTCAATTAGCTTGAACCAGAATTTTGGGTTTGTGGACAATTGGTATGTCCCTGTTGGACTAGGTGTGTTTTAATGGTCATTCAGGTGTAAGCTCTGTTAGTGTATTCCTGTTCCACTCTAGGTAACTTTCAAAATATTCCATTACATTGATACATAAAAGTCACCCAATGAGATCCTGATTTTTGTTGCATAATGGTACTGAAAATATTTATGTATTTTGTTGTGCATGTTTATGAAATTTATGCCAAGAAGTAGAATTACAATATTGTCTTGTGTTTTTACATTTCAGAAGTTGTTATATGATCAGCCAAAGTATCGATGCATAGTCTTACAGACAGCATGCAAACCTGCTTTCCTCTCCATCCTGTAGCATGTGGAGTTTCCCACTGATTGTTGGGTGAATTGAGCCCTAGCCTCATGATTAGTTACTGGTTACTGAACTACCGATTTGCATCCCCCCCCCCCCCAAGTTTTTGGTTGTGTTTTGAATTTTGATTGTTCTGATTTAGGAATTCTGATGTAGATATAGTCCTTTGTCTTTCTAATTTCCTATTTTATAGCTTTATGTTGTCATGTACAAATGTAAAGTTTTAATGCAGTTAAGGATTATTATTTTAATCTTATAAAAATCTAATAGTTTTATGTTTTATTTGAAATCTGAGATTTTGTGAGTGATTTCAAGTAGAGAACTGTTTAACCAGTTCAAATTTTTGAGTCTTCATTGTGTAATTACATTTTTTCATGTGTTCTCTTATTAAACCATAAGCTGGTGATGATTTACTTACTTCGCTGTAGTAAATTCTCATATCAATTTTTTCTTGCCAGGATACTTTTTTCCTTTTTCTTGACTTTAAGAGTGACTTCCCAGGCTTCAAAACAGTGTAGGGATCACTTTAATGCAGACTGATAGTGTGGTAATGGCAATCAATCTCAGAAGCCAACACAGGCGCTCATGTAGTGTTTGCTTATGTTCTGGAGTGAAATTCCTTCTTTGTGGGCACATGTGTTGTTTTCTCTTTTGGTAAATTGTTCACAGCTCAAATAATTGTGATGAGCAGTAGAGCCCCCCACCCCTATCTCCATGGCTTCTTCTAGGTGGTTGTTACCAACATCTAAACAGACTCTCACTAAAACCACCTAGGGTTTTTACAGTTCTCCTTGTTTTTATATATATATGTAATATATATATATATATATATCATATTGTATCTATATATATGTCTATATATATATATGTCTATATATCTATATGTATATATATACACATTTGTTATCTGTCAGATAACATTAGTAAATGTAAAACTTTTAACTATTGAAATTAATTTATGAGTAAAATTTCTACTGTAAAAACATACAGAACAGGTTCCATAATTGAAGGGTATGGGATGTTAGGTGCGTATGTATAAATGTTCTGCACGTTCAGGAAACAAGATGGGGCTGCTGCTGAGTCTTCAGATTCTGAATAGCAAGTAACCATAAGAAACTAGCACCAACACAATTTGGGTGTAGTACTACACAAGGTTTCTACTTACACCTAAAAAGACTATTGAAATAGGCCTCGCTTTGCCCGCGTATCTGTGTGAGGCTGATTTTCTTTCATGGTCTTCAACTACATAGCATATTATAATAGAGTAAAATTGCACCTAGTGGGAAAATCTGGTTTCCTTTCTGGTTTTTTTTTTTTTTGCTTTTATTTTTGGCCTTGATATTTTCATTTGTTGCTTATATAGTGTGTGTGTGTGTGTGTTTGTAGGTGCATATGCAATAGAGGCCCAGGGTAATGTGGGGATCCTCTATCACTGATGATTCCTTTACCTTATTCTTTGAGGCAGGGTTTCTTAGTCAAGCTCAGCATTCTGTGGGTTCTGTGGAGCCAGCTTGCTCCAGAATCCAGTCTCTGCCTCATGAGGCTGGAATTACAGTTGGGCCTTCACAGGTACCTAGCATTTATAAGGCTACTGAGTTTGGTAAGTTGATTTTGTAACTTGCCACTTTGCTGAAATTGTTGATTGTTTCTAGAAGTTTTCTGGTGAAATCCTGGGTATCATTTACATAACATATCATGTTAGTCAATAATTACAGATGAGTTGACTTCTGCTGTTTGTATCGTTTATATTTCTTTCTCTTTTCTTGTTGATCTGGCTGGTGTGCTACTTTGAAAAGGAGTGGGGATGCTGGGCAGTATCCTGTTGATACTGAGATTGCTCCATTCTTTTCATCATTTTTAAAGAATATGGGTTTGTCATAGGTAAACCTTCATTTGTTGAGGTATGTTCTCTCCTATCTAATTTCCCCAGGACATTTATATGAAATCATGTTGGATTTTGTTAAAGGCTTTTTCCGCATCTATTGAGATAATCATGTGCCTTATATTTTAGTCCATTTATGTGGTTTTTAACTTGTGTATGTTGAACCAACCATTCTGGAATTTCAAAGATAAAGCTAACTTTTTCACAGTGGATGATCTTCTTGATCTGTTCCTATATTTGGTTTGATAGTGTATTATTGACAAGTTTTGCATCAATGACAATATCAGGGATATTGGTCTGTAGTTTTGATTTTTTGTTGTGTCTTTACCTGGTTTGTGTACTAGAATAAGACTGGCTTCATAGAACAAGTTCAGCGGTTAGATGTGTTTCTTCTCTTCCTTCTTTCCTTCCTTCATTTCTTTTAATCTTTTTTTCATTTCTTTTTTTCTTTTTTAAATAGTTTAAGAAGCATTGGGTGTAGTTCTTTGAAAATACTGTAGGATTCCGCTGTGAATCCATGTGAGCCTGTGATTTACTTTAGTCAGAAGACTTTTTAGTACTTTAACTTCTCCCTTTTATTATGAGTCTGTTTAGGTTTTCACCTCTACTTGGTTTAATTTTGGTAGTTTGATGAGTAAAAAAAAACAAACCACCCATTTCCCTGAGATTTTCCAACAACACAGTGTATAGGTTTTTAAAGTATTCCCTTAAAGCACTCCATACACTTTTGGTGTCTGAAATTTTATTGCTTCTTGCCTTGCACTGGCTGGGTTTGATTTGTTCTTGTTTTTCTACATATTTGAATTGCATCATAACATCATTTGTGCTCTCCTAGTTCCTCCCCACATCCCTCCTGTCTGGATCCACTCCCTTTCTAGGCCCTTTTAGGGTGGCTTTGAATGTGTCCCCAGGTTTTTTTTGTTTTGTTTTTTTTTTGTTTTGTTTTGTTTTTTAAATGTAGTTTTAGGAACATTTGGATTTTTTCTCTGACCTATTCATTAACCAGTAATGAGTTGTTTACTCTCCATGAGTTCATATTCTGTTTTTGTTTGTCCTTGATTTTAAGTTTAATTGCAGAATGGTTGGATAATATACATGGGTTTATTTCAGTTTTTTGTATTTGTTTGCTTTGTATTCCAGCATGTGATCTAATTTAAAGAAGGTTCCATGTATTACTGAATAGAATGTAGTTTAGGTAGAATATTCTGTAGGTGTTTGTACGGTCCATTTAATGTAATATTTCAATTAATTCTGAGGTTTGTCTGTTTAGATTTTGTCCAGATGACCTACCTACTGGAGAATTATGGTGTTGAAATCACCTACTATTGATGGGGCTTGTTTTAATCCATGTCTTTGATTCCATTTATATGCTTTTTATGAAATGAAGTACAGCAGAGTTTGGTGCATGTATGTTTAGTTTTGTAACATTTTCTTTATTAGTTAATCCCTCGCTTAGACCACATCTATAGGACTAATGGGTTTGAGGAGAGACCTGCTGTCTTGGCTATGAGTGTTGTTTTTATTTTACCATTTGTCCTTGCCATGTGGATTTCCTTTCTTTGGTTGTATGTCTAATGTGAGAATTTGTCCTGCTTTAGATTAGGTCAGTGCAGGAGGAGCTGTGTGACCAGGGTTAGGCCAGGTAAGACTGATGGGTAAGCTATTTAATAGAACCAGGCAAAGATGGCTCCCAAACACCTGTTTTGAGCATGGCCTGTAGGTGCAGAGATGGCAGTGGACAGAGGGACGGAAGAACGGGAAAGGAAAAGAGTACCTCACCAGTCAGAGGTGGATTACAAAAAGCCTTGGATCTGGAGCTGTGTCTGTGGGTGTGGAGATGGCAGCAGGTGGGGTGAAGGGTGGGAAAGGGAGGACATGACTGACCAGCCACAGGCAGCTCCAAAGTAGACCTGCTTCTTAGGTTGCATATGAAGGTAGGCATATGGGTGTGAAGATGTAGGGAGAAGATCAGGGGAGCAATTGGAAAGGGAAGAAGCCACTTAATTTGAAAAGGTGGCTCACAAACAGGAAAGATTCATGGGCCAGGTCTAGGGCTAGGCTGGTTGGGTATGCAGATTCCAGAAGGAAGAGGCTAAAGAGTGTTCTACGTGACATAAATAACTTGCATTATTATTTAAACAGATGGTTTGATGTATACATGCCTTGTGAAACAACTAAATCAAGGAGGTCGATGTTTGCATTACCTTACACATTTTGATAACATTTTTTGAATGAATAATTGAAAGTATCAAACCCTTCCTTACATATTCCTTCTTTCTTCACTTATTCTGTGATAGCTAAGTGTGTATGTATATGCATATGAATACTTCAGTATACTAATATATTGTAAATATATGCAGTATATAATATAAATATATAACACATATATTTCAATATAATACTGTCTGTATAGTTTATGTTGTCTATATACTGGATGTCATTATATCATGTATGAAAAGAATTACGGAAAAAGAGACTGGAAGCATCTTTAAGTGTGAGCAGTGGCTATTTTTATATTTGATGGAAATTCCCAGCAGGTCTTACTTCTTTGTTCTACTTTTCTGTAAAGTTGAGTTCTGTAGTGGTTTCTCTGTTAGTGGCTTCAGAATAGGTGAGTTATACCGGTTGAAAACCTGTTGCAAAACCTGAGGCCACAGTGTTAGGTTGACCATGCTGACTATTCAGGACTCACTCTCCCAGTGAGTGATCCCCAGGACTCACTCTCTGGCAAGACTGTGAGGGTGTTTTTCTCAGTAATTCACTATAGTATATTACATTCCTTACTAAATGTCCATGAGCGTTCACGTTAGGATGTTTTTACAGGAAGACTGTCCACTTATGTTTCAGTAATTAATATGAAACAGTGTAAATGAATACTTTCTAAAGTTTAATTCCTATTTACTTTCTCTACCTCCAGATAATGACATGTTAGATGATTCGCCTCCTTGCTCTTTAAGCACAAACAAGAAAATGCATATTCTTATTATAAACATGTGTTTTATGTATTGCACCATTGTCTTATACAAATGGTAGCATGTTATGCTGCTATAAATCCTGCCTTCCTGCTGGAATATTCTGGAGATGGTTCATAATTGCGATGCAGTCTTCTCTTATTTGTTTTGTGGGTACATAGTATTTTAATGTATGTGTTTCTATTATATATTTCAATTACAAAGGATTTTTTTAGCAATGTAACAATAGATAGGTTTGTGTATGCTTGTTATTTTGTACCTTCAGATATAATTGTTAGGATAAGTTTGTTCCATCAAAGAGCAGGTATATTTAGAAATTTGGTTGATAATAACAAATTGTCATCTTTAAGTTATATATACTATTTTATACAAGTACTGACAATGTATTAAAATGTCACTTTATTCACGAACACTCCAATAGAACATGTTTTCTAGTTTACTAGAAATAGCATATCTATATTTTGTATATTATAAATATACACTATAATAAAATGAAAATAATTGTAGCTTCAATATTTTTTAGTAATAGCATCTTTTCAAGTGTTTCAAATGCTATTTTTCCTACAGACTGTCACTCTTTTTTTTTTTTTTTCTTTTTTAGTTTTTCGAGACAGGGTTTCTCTGTATAGCCCTGGCTGTCCTGGAGCTCACTCTGTAGACCAGGCTGGCCTCGAACTCAGAGATCCGCCTGTCTCTGCCTCCCAAGTGCTGGGATTAAAGGCATGCGCCACCACTGCCCAGCTCAGTCTGTCACTCTTTCATCTTATTTATTTGGATGAGATTATTGTGAGCATTTATGCATTTTATATGAGCTGTGAGTAGGTTTATTTTAACCTTGGCATGAACCTTGGCATATACACTACTTCATAGCAAAATTTGTAGTAAGGGAATACCAGGAAAGTGAATGTTCTTGGCGCCGGAGAGAAGGCTCAGGGGTTAGAAGCACACGTTATTCTTACAAAGGGCCTGGGTCTCATTTCCAACACCTACCTACCAGGCAGCTCTCACCAGTTATAGGGAATCTGGTGCTGTCTTCTGACCCCTGCAATCAGCAGGGATTCATGTAGTGTATGTATATTCACACATGCAGACGAACACTCATAAGACACATAAAAATAAATATTTTTAATAGTGTTCCTCAGAGAAGAGCCCCACAGTTGGTTTTCTACTACCAAGCCGTCAGCCCTGACATCATATACGTATAAGTAACATTCTACAGACTGAGCAAGTTATACTTACAGATTTAGGACTATATGTGCACATGCATACATCTCTACAATAATTAAAAGGGCATGTATTGGCAAGGGGTTGCATGGGGAAAGATGAGAGGAAACAAACGGAACTTGGGAAATGATGTAATGATCCTTCAGTTCAGCTTTATTAGTTAACAAAAAGAGTGGATGTTCTATTGCCACTGATTTATGTGATAAAAGATAAATGCAAAACGGCTAGAGATGGAGCTCAGGTGTTACTGGTGTACATGAGTTTGAGAGTCCAGGTGCAAGAGTGAACCTGTCTACCAGGAGCCGTGGCTTCAGTTTCTAACCACTCGCATTTTTAGTTATTTTCTTGAGCCTCTCCCCACCCTGCTCTTTGTGGTTTCCTTTGTGGATTTCCCTTATTATCTTCTCCAGGTTGATCTCCAGCGCATTGCTCACACCTTGTATTCAGGTAGGCTGCAGCTGTTGATAATCATTCTGTTGATATCATTGACAGTCTTTTCCTAGACTGGAAGATTTTAATGTTTCCATATACCACCAACATTTAGAATCTTTGGAATTGGAGGAAAAAGATGGAAGATGATAAAATAGAGAACACTTTTTCCCCCCAAATTACAGGAAAGTATGTTACTGGAGCATGCATAAAAATAAATACTGAGTATTTCAGGCATGAGTGTGCTCTCATAGGAAAGGAAAAGTTTTCAACACTGTCCTAATTTCATTTCTGTTGCTATGATAAAATACCCTAACACAGAATAAAACAAACTTCAGAGAGAAAGGGCTTATTTCAGCTGACAATTCCTGATTAGGTCCAGCACTGTGGGAAAATCGGTAGTGCCACGAACCTGAGACAGCTGCTTACAATACATCCAGTCAGGAGTAGAGAGCCTGAGACAGCTGCTCACAGTACATCCAGTCAGGAGCAGAGAGCCTGAGACAGCTGCTCACAGTACATCCAGTCAGGAGCAGAGAGCCTGAGACAACTGCTAACAGTACATCCAGTCAGGAATAGAGAGCCTGAGACAGCTGCTCACAGTACATCCAGTCAGGAGTAGAGAACCTGAGACAGCTGCTCACAGTACATCCAGTCAGGAGCAGAGAACCTGAGACAGCTGCTCACAGTATATCCAGTCAGGAGCAGAGAACCTGAGACAGCTGCTCACAGTACATCCAGTCAGGAGTAGAGAACCTGAGACAGCTGCTCACAGTACATCCAGTCAGGAGTAGAGAGCCTGAGACAGCTGCTCACAGTACATCCAGTCAGGAGTAGAGAGTGTGAGCGTGTGAATGCTCACTTACTTTATGTGTTCTGCTTAATTTCTCTGCTCATCAACAATGTAGGAACCCTGTCTAAGGAATGGTGTTGCCCCGATGGGCTGGAACTTTCCACATCAGTTAATTGAGACACTCCCCCACAGGCATGGCCACAAGACAATCTCATGTAGTCAGTCAGTCCTTCACTTAAACTCTTCATTGTGATTCTAGGTTGTGTCAAGTCAGCCATCATAAGCATGCATATTTTCTCTAACTAGAAGCCACTGAAATGATTGTGAAATAACCACAGGGTTTCATTGAAGCTTGGGAAGGAGAAAATGTGTGATCAGTTAGTCTTCGATGATATAATAGTTGTATGCTAATTATGTGAGGAGAGACTTTCAAAGCAAAAACTAAGATTTGAAGGTGAAAATATTTGTCAAGGGCACAATAAGATTGGTTGACCTAAGGTGGAACTGCTGGAACACATGAGCTTACAAGTGCTAGCTGCCAAAGATGAGCACACAGTGAGTCTACTTTGTGATGAATGACTGTGGGGACTCGTAATCTATGCAGCAGGCCCTAAGCCCAGCCGAACACATTATACTTCTTGCTTGCAGTTACTTCACAATAAAAATACTAAAGACATCCAAGCAACAAAACTGCTTGAGTAAAGATGAAAATGGTGCATCTGACTCATTTAGACTCGGGATATTTCATTTGAAAATGATTTCTTTTGGAAATTATTGCGGCTTTATTATAATTTTATTGGTGCTTGAAATTAAAATAGCATCTGTTTTATATTTGTAATACAGCTTTTTAAAATTATCATTGGCATGTCATACGTTTCTTCCATCTTTGCTTCCTTTGTTTTTACTTCTTTCTTTTCAAGATTATAATATAATTCCCTTTGTTTCTCCCCTCCCTCTCCTCTCTTTAAGGCCTTCCATGTACTATCTATCCCCTGCTCTCTCGTTCAAATTCGTAGCTTTCTTTTTTACATTAACCATTGTTACATGCATATATTTATGTTTATACATATATGTTCCTAAGTGTAACCTGCTTAATATTACTTGTATGTACGTTTTCAGGGCTCACCATCTGGTATTGGATGTGCTTGTCCCTGGGGAAGACTATTTCTCCTGCTTCCAGCATTCCATAGTTGCCTGCAGTCCTTCATGTAGGATTGAGGGCTCGTGGCCTCCTCCTTGTCCACTTTAGCTTGTGTGTTGTTGTTGTCATTGGATACTACATTAGTGACACCTGCTGGCGTCCTAGTCCCGTTTGATTGGAATAGTTGCCTCCTCTGCAGGACTGGTAGGTTTTAGAGTAGTTAAGCCGTTGTGTCCAAATGATTCCCACTGCCCTTTTATCTTCCCTGCACTCCTTCCCAGCATATGTATCCACATTTCCAGGCACCACTGATCTCTCTGCTTTCTGTCAATTATGCAGCAATCACCCCTGATTCTTGCTAAGAAAGATCCAACCCCAGTCATCTTTGGATGCAGATTTTACAAAGCCTTACCTATCTGGTTTTTATACATAGATTGCTACCTATGGTAGTTTTATTTATAAATTAGCTATGGTAAGAGGTCAACAAAAATAAC
The DNA here is from genome assembly GCA_019843965.1 of Rhynchomys soricoides. Classification (NCBI taxonomy): domain Eukaryota; kingdom Metazoa; phylum Chordata; class Mammalia; order Rodentia; family Muridae; genus Rhynchomys; species Rhynchomys soricoides. The sequence continues at coordinate 3,069,595 of JADRCH010000180.1, read as the reverse complement.
TACTAACAAAGTCAAATGGTTCTAGGAATGTTAGCGTTATATGAATGCAGTCCCTCATAAAAGAGTTAGCAAGTCCTCAGATTGCAGAGGTGTGTGGCTGATCTACAGAGTGGAGCTCGGCACGTTCATACGGGGTGCCGTCCTTTTTATCTTTCTTCTCGCACTTCCTTGATAGTTTTGACATTCATTTCTGATCAGTGTCAATCATCTCTTAGATAGTATTTCTTGTACATGTACAACATTTTGTTTGTACAGTTACCTGCTGGTAAACGTTTTCCTTGATTGCAGTTTGGACTTACTGTAGTGTGAATAACAGTGTAAATAGTGTAAATGTGTGATCTCCTTTCTCTTGGAATTAATGACTACGTGATGGGGTAGGCATATTTTTAATTTTTAAGGAAATGCAAAACTGTCATACTGTGTTTCATCATTTCTGCGTCTGCAGACAGTATAGAAATTGCTTCATGTCCTTCCCAGCGATTCTTAGGGTCAGTCTGCTAAATATTTATACGCTCTACTAAGTGTGTGTTTATATTTTGTCTTGGTTTTAATTTGTGTTTTTTTCCCCGTCCCTGTGTAGAGTCCTTTCGTGTGGTGAAGTGCCTGCTTATCTTCTTCGGTGAAGTGCATGTTCACACGTGCTCAGTTTTTATCGGACTACTTTCCTTTTTTGTTCTCACACACACACACACACACCTACACACCCACACTTTCTTCTCCTTTCCCTTCGCTGTCTTCATTCTCTTCTCTTTTGGATTCATTCTTCCTGTTGAATTTGAACATTCTTCATGAGTTTTACATGGAAGTACTTTCTCAACAATTTGTAAATATTTCTTCTCATTCTCTTAATGGTAACTCTTGTGGTGCAAAAGTTCCCTTGAGTTGAAGGTGTGGAGAATATTCGTTAAAGCTGTGCTTAATACATTTTATGATATACCATTACTGTTAAATCTTCGCTTGTGAACGTTCTCGCCAGTTAGGAAATTCAACGAATTAACTCAGAGATACCAGTTTTGTGGAGTCATCAGAAATCCTTAGTTTCTCCCATTCTCAGGAGGTATTAAATATTATGGTTTCTTACCTGAGCTCCTTAGACATTAGAAAGATTTAACCTCCTCAGTACTATGTAGTGTGTAGTGTGTGGCTTAAGGAACAGAAGCACAGTATCTTACCTGTTACGTGTTGTACTCGTTTCTCTGTAAGTTACAAAACCATCATGAGTAAAAGCTAAGCAAAAATTGAGAAAAGGAAGTTAAGTCTGCGCCACATGAGGGAGCAACACTTCTGAGTCACGATGTTAACTCTAGAATTACAGAGGATCCATGAAGCTTATTGCTGCCGAGACCCGTATTTAGCCATCTTACCTGCTGTCAGTGTGGAACTTAACTGCTCTAATACAGTTCATGTCAGACTCACTGACTTCAGAAGCCAGAGCTGAACTGTGTGCCTTGAGTGTGGAAACACAAATACTGTCAGTGTTGGCACAACATGTGGTTTCTCGGGAGCTGAAATCAGTGTAGTTTTGGTTTTGGTGCTGGGGTTTGAACCTGGGACCCTATATATACTGATCTCATGCTGTAGCTCAGTTCAGTTTTGGTTTTGGTGCTGGGGTTTGAACCTGGAACCCTGTATATACTGATCTCATGCTGTAGCACTAGCTATAGGAGTTGAAATCTTCTGACAATTCTCTCCTGTATATTTCTGTCTTTTAACTGGATTGTTTCTGAGTGTGGGATTAGTTAGTTGGTACTATTTAAAGAAAGAAAAACAAACATTGGGCTTTGTAATGATTTCTTCAGAAATCTATCTAATGCTGGTTGAATTATACTTGTGTACTGTAATGATTGAAAAGAGCTGGCTTCTTTCTAGCCACCAGTATCCAATATCAGAATGGAGCCGATGATTAAAAGCAAAGCATTGGAATTGAGCTTCTAAAGTTTGTTCTGAACAACTCAGAGAGGACATCTGATTCCTTTTCATATGGCTCCTATGTCCAACTCCATGGGCTCCTTTCTGTCTACACTGTCAACCTTGCAGCTTCCTTCTCCCTTTTGAGTTTTAGGGTTGAGTTACAGGAATGGGTTTGGTTTGTCTTTAAAGCCACACAGCTACTTGTACTAGTATATTTGGATTTTTCTTGTCCTGTTCTCTGTCGTAATTAGCTGTACCAGAGGCAACTGTGGCTATTTCTTCCTTTATAGCTTTTCTTCTTATCTATTAACTGCTGCGTACAGAAATTATCCTACAGCTGCCGCAGGGATGTTGTTACAGGGAGAGTGTTAATTGTTTATAAAATCAGTTACTCTATCCAGCTGATGTGATAGAGATTTGGGATGGAGGCAGCAGTGCTTGAATATATATTTGCCGTATCGCTTGTTCTTTCTACCTGTGTAATTGATTTTTAATCAGGTAGAAAATTGTAGAATGTATGTTCTTTGAACAAGATGTGATAACTTTTGGAATAGGTGCCAGTTTCTAGGTTGTGCCAACTCATAAGTTCATATTGATCTATGATTTTTAATATTACTGGTAATTTTTTTCAAGGTGGAAGGTGTTTTTGAGACAGGCTCTCATTGATCTGCAGCTGGTCTAGAACTTGCTGTGTGATTGTGAAAGACCTTGATCTTCTGATCCTCCAGCCTTCATAGTCAAAGTGCTGGGGTTACAGGTGTGCACCACAGGCCCTGGCTGTGTGTGTATAGACTGTAATTTTTAAAGTCCTCTGACTGACTTTTACCAATATTTAAAGCCAACCTGAATGTTCCTTTGTGTCCATTCCTTATATAATGTAACATAATCTTCCTTGTATGGGCTCCCCTTCAAAATATGGCTTAGTATTTGCCATGGTATAATTAAAATCATGACAGATACTCCCAGCCCTGTATTACATGATGGCAACTGAGAGCCAGGGAACTCCCTTAAAACCAACTTAGATGCTTTATACACACGTGTAAGCTAATGCATGTGGCTGCTTTGCACAAGCATCACCTCATGCACAATGGTGCACTCAAGTTGCAGAATCACAAATTAATGCTGATTTCATTTAAGGAATTATTTTTCTAGAACAATATTTGGGAAATTGCCTGGGTTTTGTTACAACAAAATATGTTAAATAAGATAACTTTAAAATCTCTTCTAAACAAACTTACATACATTTAATGGATGTAATATAATTAAGCATATTTATTTGCTTATCTTTGTGTAAACTTTTAAATAATTGTTTTAAAACTTTTTAAATGCTCCTATCTTATTTACTACAAATACCAGTTCGTAAATCTCCATAGTGAGGACACAGTAAAATACAGATAATTGAATTTTACCAGTAATTCAGAAACCACTAACCTGAAGTCACCCTTCAGTGAAATTCTTCCCAAGCTACTGCATGTGGCAGAACCTTCCTGGCTCCTTCAGCATTGGGGATAAGCTTGGTTATTCCAAACAAACCGACTATCCATGATTTCAAGACCTTATAGATGGCAAATGTTTATTGCTGTGCCCACAGTCTGCTGCACTTCTTTGTAGTGACCCAAGGCAGCTCAGTTACACAACAGTACAAGCTTCTGCAGCCACTGGAGCCAACCCCACAGCTATGAGGAACTTTGCCCCATGATTCAATGTAGCCTTGGATGCATGTCTCCTTACCTGCTTGAGTGGCTCATGCCCATCACATAACTTCAAGAGCACGAGAGAATGTAGTACAAACTCCTTAGAAAGAGAAGGAACCTACATGTCAGCATAGAATACATATCTACCAGGCTCCCTTTCTGATCCTAGTCCATTCTCGTATAATCCATGAAGAGCAAAAGGAACAGCCAGACAGCGTGTTGAGTTTTCTCCAGACCAGACTCAGAACAAGTTACCTACCCATGTCCTTTGTAGAGAATTTAGACGGATCTCATCCAACTAGAATTGAACCACTGCAGCTGTTTTACAAACTGGAATTAAGGCAAGGAAAGCAGCTGCCTTACATAATGAGCTTGGGTGTGTTACTGGAGATTTCTGTTCAGGTTATTTTCAGGTTTTCATGTCTTGTTCAAGAATCACATATGTTATAAACTAGCAAGTAAAGTTTATTAAACAGCTGAGAGAGTACAGATCAGACATAGCACATGAGCTAAGCACACAAAGGCACCAGTCCTTATTTGGGCTTCCTTTTAAAGGATCCACAAGGAAGAAGAGTTGGTTGCTAAGGGGTGTATGTTTTGATTGGCAGGCTTGGATTATGTGAGGTTTTGTTTACTAAACATGGCCCTTCCCATGATGCACCTGATTTTAATTATATACATGCCAGATTATGCATAGGCATAAGATGGTTAGCTGGGGCATTTTCTTGAAAGTACACTCTGAGGACAGTTTCTGCCTTATTGTGAATGTGTCCAAAAACGAGTTCAAGCAAAATGAGGTTCCTGCCTCCAGTATCCTCATAAGTTTTGGATACATTAGAGTAGAGACTGGTCAACAAAGGGGGAGTTACAAAGGCTGCCAGAAAGAGGTAACTTACTCCATCAGTTAAAGTGGGATGTACCTGTGCTTTGATGTGTTTCCTGTCTTGGTAGCTCTGTTATTTAGAGAGATGTGGGCATAACCTAAACCAAGTGAAGTCCCAGTTTTTTAAGCCAGGCTTTTAATTGCCTGCTTTGCTGTTTTATGGTACCTACCCAGCTTTGATCTTATCTGAAATCTTTGGTATCCCATCCAGATTAATACCTGCCTTAAAAGGCATTATGTTCTTTATTTGGCATGGGAATGGTGGAAGGTAAAGAGGGTTCCAGTAAAGGTAGGTTGTTAAAAAGTACAAAATATTTATTCTTTTGTTACCTGCTTTTCGTCACCCCTACATGACTCCACTTGGGCACACACTGGCCTCACTAGATGGACTCAATACTAAAAAAGAAACAAACAGAAAACACTTGAAATCAGGAGGGAATGGTGGTGTTGGTGATAAGGGAGAAATTGGAGGAGAGGGGGTGAGACAGATGGACCTGGTCAAAGCACAGCATATATTTATGTGAAGTTCTCAAACAAAATTTTTAAAGTTGAAAATTTTTCTCGAGTTACTTCATTGCTAGCAATTTTACATACTGAGTATTTATTAGACCGGGGTTACTGTTTTTAGTGCTTTATATAAGCCATTTTACCATTGCAGTCACTCAGGATGGAATTGCTGTCTTCCCATCAGAAAGGAAACAGCCTCTGGGGATTCTTAAGGAAAGCTCTTCAACAGTAGATGCTGAAGCAGCCATGCCCTGGAAAGGTTCATACAGACCATCAGGATGTACAAAGGGCCCTCTACAGCAGGGAGTTCTTAACTATGAATACAGTAGGGTAAGTGGGAATCATAGGAAAGAACAGGCTTGGGCCAGAGGATGGAAAACTACTGTGAGAAAACACGGACTAAACTGACCTAAGAAGAGTCTTGCTGAAGTCAGTCGATGGGTCAAACACCACCTGGCGGGGAGGGTGAAGACCCAGAGCAGTGGTTCTCAACCTTCCCAATGCTGTGACCCTCTAATACAGTTCCTCGTGTTGTGGTGACCCCCCCCCATCATTAAATTATTCCAAGGCTACTTTATAACTGTACATTTGCCACTTTTAGGAATTGTAATGTGAATATCTCATATGAAGAATATCTTATATGCGACCCCAAAGGGGTCATGACCCACAGGTTGAGAAGTGCTGCATTGGTGGGTGGGGAATTTTGCCTAGCTATCTTAGCAAGGATGGAGGAACTAGATTATGTAGGCCACACACAAAGAAACCAAGGATAAGGTTCAGAAAGTAGACTGAAGTGTAGTCAAGCTGGATCTGCGGAGTCAGTTTTCTCAAGGTCATCTCTTCTAGCTCCCGAGCTTGGGCTTTTCTTTTCCTTACTGTCTACCAACTGAGAAAACATATGTTAATTCTAATTATAGCTTCTTCTTATGTTGCATTTTGAAATGAAAGGCATCATTCTGAGTGCCTTACGTGTATTTACTCATAATTCTCATATCCACGGTGTATGGCAGACTGCTGCCCTGAGATGAGTAAGCTCTTGAGTTCCACCATCGCACTGATGTCAGCACCCGGAGGGGTGGGAGTAGAGTCCCTGCCAGCACCCACACTGTGATCACTGGCTTGCAAGTCGAGGAGTACGGGTTTAGATTCATGCTTTTGTTTCCACGGGTGAACCCTGAGCAAAATGCTTTTACCTCTCAGAACCTCTGTTTTCTTCTAGAAGAGAGGGCATTGCTAGGCAAGTCCTGAGGTTCTTGCACTGGGGTTTTAGAATCCCCCAGATGAAAAGCTCCAGAGTAACCATGCACCTTCTGATTGATCACCTGAGGATAACTTGAACCCCTGCTACTATGCATCCTGCACTTTCCAAGTTTGTGCCTAGAAGATATTCAGCTGCTCCAGCTTCTCCCATGTATGGGATGCCTAGCATCTTTGTGGGACGCAGCTCCATGCAACCCTGTGTATTGGCATCGGAAAGCTGTTTGTAAAAGGATATCATGTAACCCTGTCGTTCACATGGGTGGACCGTCATAAGAAAAAAAATTCTTAAAAACTACTGACGGCTATGCATGTGGACATGAGCACTTAAGCATGTGTATGTGTGTCTATGACATCTGTAACAGAGTCATGATACTAAAGTGTAAAGGCCCATATTTTCCTAGAACAATTCACATGGTCATCTGCCTTGCCTTGGTAAAGATCTGTTTTGTACAAATATGTACAAAACCAGATTTTGTAGTGAAGTATGTTCTAAATAATATTTCACAAAATAATTGAACGTTCAGGCATTTTCTAGTTTAGTCATTTAAATATTCTATGTGTTCTCATTGAACTGAAAACAGGTCAATTAAAATATTTCAAAATAAATTGATGGGGCAAGAGAGAAGATTCAGCTATTAGGAATTTTCAGCACCCTCATTGGTGGTCTTCCAACTGCTTGAAACTCCAGTTTCAGGATATCTGAGGGCTTCTTACCTCCTCAAAGCATGTTCACACATAGTATACATACATACATGCATACATACATACATTTGCTTGAATACTTATGCAGTTGAGGATTGTCATTATAGGCCTTATTCTTTTGAGGATTTTACGAGTTTCTGCATGCATTCTACAGTAGATGCTCTAACTCCTAAACTCTCTTCCTTTGTGTATGTAGCAGCTGCTTCTTGCCATGGTCTACTTTGTTTTAACTTCCTCACTCCCTTGTGCTCACACCTCCAGCTAAGCACACAGGGGTGTTCACATGCACCCATGTTAGACATCATGCAGTCATTTTGTAACTGTGGTGCAGAATCCTAGATGTTGCTAAGTTAAAAATGCATATGAAATATTGTAAATATGTTTAAATTTTGGATGAAGAAGATCAGAAATAAAAATAAAATCTGTTCTACTCATGTTTACACATTAAGAGTCTAAAGTTAGGCTGGATTTCATTCCACAGAAAAGATATTTAGATTATTTAACGTCATTTTTAATAACCCTGTAATATTCATTAGCAAATTCTCCACCCACAAATTATCAGGTGGTCACTTTCCTTTTCTCCTGTTTTGTTGACCTGCCCTTCTGTGGACAAATTGGCAGCCTCGTGTTTTCTGTGAATTCCAGATTGAAATTCTATACTACACTTTCTGGGTCCTTGTATTATTGAGTTCCTCAAACTCCAACTCCCTAAAACATGGCTTCAGCAAAATACTCAGCAATTTGGAGAGAAAGGTGACAATTTTTGTAGCTTTCAAAGCCTCTCACATTGAGCATGATCTTTTCTTCCTCCAAACAGCTTGCATAAATATCCCATATTCTTTGGGGGAGGGGATGCAGAGAGACTGTCCAGAGCAAACCTGTATGCCCTTCGTACTCAGGTGGAGCTCCTTCTCTTTGATATGCTGTCCATTCTGGTCCACGGTGCTTTTTATCCATTGAGGGGGAAAGTTGATTTCTGGACCTGAATCTGTTCTTTGTCTTCACGTTAACAGGCTCCTCATGTGATAACACTTAGGCCCTCTCCTTTTCTGACAACTTGTCAGGTTTCAGGCTGTAGGCACTTAGACCTCCAGGGTCTTTCTTTCACTTGTAATCATTCATGGTCTTTTAAGTCAGGGTTTTCTGTGGGGCCCACAAAGCCTGTTCTTTCTTTCAGAGCAGTGTCTGTAACACAAGCCTGGGATCTCACATAGTCATTTCCCCAGCAGCCAGGCCCTGCGGTACAGGCCCTCTTCCAGCAGGCCTTCTTTCTCCTCCCTTTGTATTTTTGTGTGCCTGGACAGAAGGAATTTGATCCAGCTTACTCTGAGGCTCATCTGTAGTAGTGACTCTGACACACACAAATACACACGACGGTCCTGCAAACTTTTATTTAATAGAATGTGAAGCCTGCATGTGTCACTCCTTTTTGGTTAAAGTCCATTGGTGGTGGTTTTAATTTTCCCTTCTGTGGCGCCAGTTGTTAATGATCAAACCCTGTATTGTGAGGGATGATAGGAACCTAGTCATTTCTGTCACCGTCCTCACACCCGTCCTCATCATCATCAGACCCTAGTGTTCGCAAGGCCTACTCTAATCGTTGCCCCAACCTGGTATCTGGGTGATTTGGGCTAAGATACCTCAGTCTTTGTGTGATCTGACCCCACAATACCTAGTCCAATGCTTCCAGTGCTCCCCATGGGACTCCTCTCTTTTCACCAGAGGGTCCTTGCTAATACTGGTCAGCATCCACCCCTGCTTAACTCTTGGAATTAAGAGAAGTAAGCCGGGAACAGAAAGACATATGCTACAGGCCTAGAGTCTCACATGTAGAACCTAAAACAGCTGATCTGTTATAGTTAAAAAGAAGATACCAAAATGAAGCCCGCTAAGCATGAGTTCTAGTCACCCGTAGAGCAACAGTGACTCGCTTGTAAAATGTGTTAATGTTTCAAAGTATCTATAAACTTGGATAGTTGGAAGGGTGAGATACAAAGACTAATTACCTTAATTTGATCATCACAGGTACGTGTTTGAAGTTATCACCTGGTCCTTATAGTCTCAGATGTTACGGGCCTCCAGTGTTCTGAGTACTGTGATAAAGGGGGAGAAGAAGAAGCAGAGCGAAGGCACAGTCCTTGCTTCCAAAGTGCCTTTCTTTGTTACCTCTTGAAAAGAAGGCCCACATGAAACAGATTAATACACTCCTGAAGAGCACAGGCCCATGGGTTCTTTTCAACACCCTTGGTAGAGAGTTACAGATGTGAGGCTTTGTAGGCAACTGACTATGAGTTTGCAGGCTACTCCCCTTGCATGGCTTTTCACAGATAACAGAACACACAGCCTATTTCAAGACAGATTTTCCAAACACCCCAACACTTATACTGTCTGCTTGGGGCTAAGAGACAGGCTCTTTGTGCTTCAGGGTTCCAAATGTTATCCAAGGAGGTCTCTTTGTGTGGCTAATACTAATTAGAGTCACCTGCTGGCTAAGGCAGTTGCAACTTGTGCTGGGAGTAGGGTGCATTTAATTGCTCAGTGAGTATTCCACTAAGATTGTTTTGGTTTTCTTTTGTTGGTTTTTGGTTTTTTGAGACAGGGTTTCTCTGTGTAGCCCGGGCTGTCCTGGAGCTCACTCTATAGACCAGGTTGGCCTTGAACTCACAGAGGATCTATCTGCCTCTGCCTCCCCAGTACTGATATTAAGGGAGTGTACCAACACTTCCTGGCTCAAATAAGCATTTTTGTGTTGCTGTCCAGAAATATATTCAGTTTTCAGTTAAATAATGGAAATGCTTATGTCCCAGCAGATTGACTGGGTCCTTTCCTCCCAAGTAATGGAGTGCCATCTTGCAATGGCATTTACTAGTCTCAGACTAAGTACATGGTCTTATTTGTAGTGTAAGCCTATTTTAGGAGCTAATAGTAAGATACTCCAACTCTGCCATGAATTATTTATGCATGAAGAGAAAAGGCTTTTAGCTGTCATTTATTGTTGGCATGCAGGATTTCTTGCCTCAGCAAGAATAACATGTAATAAAGTAGTGCCACTGTGTAACAAGTAGGAGTACTTGTTATGTATCTAAGTATGAAGCCGGATGAGTGAAGACAAGAAAACCACGTGACTCGCTCCTGTTGTTACCAGACACCAGATGTCCTGTGGAAGAGTTTCTCTCCTTGGTAACACTTGATTGGCTTTTCTCCCGAACCACCAGTGTATGGCTTCTCATCCAGTCAGTGCTACTGGCTGCTATTAACTCATGAGCCAGCTGCCAGCACAAGGTACCTTTGAGCACATCACTCTCAAGTGTCAGTGCAGCTGGGCCACACTATACAAAACCAGCATTGAAGTGACTTCTCTGATTCAAACAAAACTACCTTCTACTTAAGAATCTTCTATGTGGTGTCCCTCAAAGTTTGTAGCTTCTTTTTTGTTTGTTTGTTTTTGTTTGTTTGTTTTTGGTTTTTTTCGAGACAGGGTTTCTCTGTATAGCCCTGGCTGTCCTGGCACTCACTCTGTAGACCAGGCTGGCCTCAAACTCAGAAAACCACCTGCCTCTGCCTCCCGAGTGCTGGGGTTAAAGGCGTGCGCCACCACTGCCTGGCAAAGTTTGTAGTTTTTAGTCATGAGTGTTCTGCTATCTTACTTTGTACTTAAAATGTCCTTGGGACTCAGATGCTAAAAGCTTGGTCTGTAGCTTGTGTTGAAACTTGGAGGAGGTGGAACCGAGCAGAAGGAAATTAAGTCCTTGGATATCCCTCACAGGGGATATTGAGATGTTTTGTTTGGCCCTTCCTTTCTCTCTCTTTGCTTCCTGACCGACATGAAGTGAATGGTGTCCACTGGTCATTATGTACTGCCTTGCCACAGGCCCACATTTCCTAACTTTATTATGCCCTCAGAAAATGAGTCTATTGTTGACAAGGGTCATGATTCCTGGGCCTCATAACCTTTCAGTAGGAGGAACCATGGGAAAGTGACGTCTGGGCTAGTGTACTGCCTATTGGCTCAGGTCCACGGGTGTGCGCATTTAGATAGTAGATTGGATATGAGGTTTCGTGAGGCTTATATTAATGAGTTAATGGCCTCGAGAGAGGAATTAATATTGGTTCTTATTTAGGTTAGAGACTTTTGCCATTCTGCATAAAACCATTTCTGGGATAGCTTGAGGCCTATATCCTCTGATAGTGCATGCTTTTACAAGGTGGTATGTGTTCATGTAAGAAGTACTTCTGCTCTTACTGGCATGAGATATAGTGCGGTACTTGATGCAGAAAGGGCACTTTTCATTTACATGTAATAGGTAAGCCTTGGAAAGGAAAGGTTAGTTTGTGTGAATATCTAGAGATGAAGTGCTATGAGAATAAGAGTAGAGCATGAGAATGAAGAACCCAGTACCCCAAGCATAGATTCCATGGGATATAAGTGTGTAATAATGTGTTGATTGTGTAGAACATGAGAATGAAGAACCTGGTAGCCCCATAGATTCCATGGGATATACGTGTGTAACAATGTGTTGATTGTGAGAAAGAGTCCCTGGGCATAACCCCTTGATTTGTTCCCTGGCAATGGCTAGCATTCATGGGTGGAGGTGGCTAGTTTGCTTGTAAGTAATTTTCTATCTCTTTTTGTCATCTGTACACTTTAATTAGATACTTTGCTTTGCATACATATTGCAACTTAAGTGAACTTTTGCTATCTTGTGTATTTTAATATGAGAATTGAAACTATACCCTGAGATAAGAAATTTCATTAAAATATGTCTTATCAAGTTTCACTTTAAAAATTAAAATTCAGTATGTCTACTCAGCAGAAGTCATGCATTTGTTTATCCTTGAGAAGAGAGAGCACACCCTTCCTTCTGGATTTGCAACAACAAAGCAAGAGTCCTGGGACAACTTCAGAAAAGTCTCATGCTGCCAAATGTGATAATGTATACATTCTTCTGTCTTGAAAATGAGTCTAATGATTTAGGCCTATATTTAAAAATAGTACCAAGTGGTCATTTCTTCCTTGACTCTTTCATCATGGTCTGTAATATCCTGAATTGGGGAATTGGATATTGAACTTTAATAATTCTCTTCAAGGTATAAGCAAACAATTCAAGGGGGGGGGAGGGAAGGATGAGGGAGGGGAGGGGAGGGGAGGGGAGGAGAAGAGAGAAAGAGAGAATGAATTAATCTGCTTCTCCAAACCAACTGTTTCAAAGCAGTGGTTCTCAATCTGTGGGTTACTACCCTTTTGGCAAACCTCTGTCTCTAAAAGGATTTACATTACAATTTATAACAGCAGCAAAACTGCAGTTATGAAGTAGCAACAAAAATAGTTTTATGGTTAGGGGTCACCACAGCACAAGGAGCTGTTGTACTAAAAGGTCACAGCATTAGGAAGGCTGAGAAGCCCCGTTATAGAGCATTATCCTATAACAGAGAAGCACACTGCATTCTCCCCCAGGATGAGCCTCATGATTGCTTATCACTGTCTCCCTTCCAGAGACTGTAGCCCAGGTTAGGTGGTGTGACGTATACCTTCTATCTGATGAGATAGAGATGGACCTTAGGGATGGGGCACCTGCAAGGACTGAGAATGGCGGATCTGTTCTTGGACACTCTGCAATCTCACTGTTCTGTTTTTCGGAGTCAAATTTGGAAGACTTATTCTTGAGACGGGCAGTTTCCGATAGTGGTTGAAGACACAGACCAATGTGATAATACCTCAACATGAATTTAATTCGTAAGTCTACAAACATGGACATTGCCTCAGTTTCTTCAAGTACAATATGGGAACAATAATTATATTGCCTAGGATATAAAAATATGACATCTAGATTATCTTTGTCAAGACCTGTCTGAGCATAACTCCTTGTGTAGGTATGTTTTCAGGAAAGTACACATTAAATATGTATAGAACTTTATTTTAAAACCTTTAGTCTTGAGTTGCATTGGGAAGGCAGGAGTAGATGAAGAATCCTTTGCATTTCTTACAAATTGCAAGTGTTTACTTACCACAGACGTGGCTGGTGGTGTCTCTCTTGACCAAGGGACATCACTGGGCCAACCTTTGTGTGCTCTTTCTCTCCTGGTTTTTATTCTAACAATGCTCTAGAATACCATGGATTGAGAACCTGCTTTTATTGGGTTTCTTCTCTTTTCACAGCTGTCTCTCCTCCTCTTTGCAGGAAGCAATTCAGAACTCAAGGTTTCTAGTCCTAGTGGGATCCCTTACAAAGAGTGGGCAGAGAGCAGGTCCCTTGTGTCAGAAGGACCTCTGCAAGGTTTTGTTGAACCCTGCCCCTTGACGGCACCATGCAAGGCTTCAGAGAGCTTTTGCCAGCCTCTTACAAAGAAATCTCAAGTATTTGAGAGTCTAGTCCACACAGACGTTACACAATCATTGTGTGTAATGTGGGATCAAAGTCTACCGTGGGCATGGTTCACTGCAGACACCAAGGAACCATGAATTAATTTTAAAAAAAGAAATAAGGGGGAAAGTCCAAACTTAGCGACACGGCATCTCCCTCAAGCGTTCAGAAGGCATTCCATAACATCTTCAGGATTCCCAAATGCTTCTGTATTTTCATAAAATTTCATGTCAAGTTGAAAATAAAAACTAAGGATAGCTACTGAGTGGTCCCTGAGCTTGGTGGCTGGTTAAATAAGTCCCATCAAGAAAGTTCTGGTCTTTATTCCAGTTTGTCTTAACAAAAGTACAAATGATCATCTGTCCTAGGCCTCTTATGATCACTCATGGGCACTGGCAACAGATGCCACCTAGACTCTAAGATGCTGAGGGTTTGTTGGAATATGAGGAGACAGTCTGTGAGTAAGTTGCCATGTGGATAATTGTCATGAGATCATACCGATCACTTAGCTTGTTAAACAGGTCCCTGTTTAATGTTGTCAGTGCTGCTTAATTAGAGCTCTATCATTATGGGTGTTGCTCCTGCAGCATGATCAGCCTCTCACATAACACCTAACAGCAGTGAAAGAGAAATTGAACTTTGGCTAGGATTTTTGTTGGTTTGAAGCAGGGTCTCTGATGTCCAGGCTGGCTTTAATTCCTCCGCTCAACTCATTCTCCTGCCTCACTTTCCCAAGTAGCTGAAATTGAAGATATTCTCCAACACACCCAAATAGGTTTTGTCTCATCTCAGAGTCCCTACATTATTAATTATGTATGATAGCCAGTTCATTTGTATTTCTGTTAGCATAGAAAACCATCTGCCAAGATTAGCAACTCAGTCGTTAAAACCTAAGTACATACCTGGATACATTAACAGAAAAGGTTCTGTCAGAGACCAGGTTGTAATTGAGAAGTTGCTTTATGGTGGCAGATGCCATACTATGTGAACGACTTCCTAGTCTACTTCATTTCAACTGAGTTCCTCCTGAATGGGACAACTATGATAAAATGGAAATACGGCCTTCTACAAGTCAACTTCATTGTAGTACAGCTTATGTACAATGCTACATTCTAAGTGTAAACTTTGATAAACACGGCCAGACGGCAGAATTCTAAGCCCTGCCCCACCCGAGACAAGTGACCAGAGACATTTGTCACATAGTGTTCCTCCTCATTACCTGGCCCGCCACCTTCCACACACACACATCTCTCTAGAGCAGGCACTGATGTGGTTTCTCCTGCAGTACATTAGGTGTGCCTTTTGTCAAGACCCACATGTGGAAGGAATCTGCATGCTCTTGTGGATCTAATACTCTTGATCAACATGATGTGTTCAAGATTCATTAATGTTGAAGGAATATATTTTATTGCTGAGTGATGTGTGTACACACACACACACACACACACTTTTAAAATCACTTTGTTGTTGAAGACTGCTCTGATTTAAAGTTTGGGAATACTGTGAATAGTTCATTAACTGATTTTCTTCTGCTGTCTTTGAGACTCAGATGATGCCAATCTCAGAAGAGGACTCAATGTGTCCTCTTTCCCCATTTGAGAAAGAAGTTCAGACTGGTATTAGCCTGTCTTTGAATGTTTGATAGGACTTACCAGTAAGTCCATCTCATTAGGAGTTTCTTATGCAAAAGATTTCCTTTGTATCTTGAAGACATTTGTCTCTTTCATCTAGGTTGTTGAAATTTAGCAACAAATTGTTTATAACATGATTTTATCCTAATTTAATGTGGTGAGTTTAGTAATGCAAATTGTTTTCATTTTCATTTCCAGTGCTTTATGTTTTCTGGAGTTTTGTTTGTTTGCTGGGAGTTCCCGATTTACTAATTTTTCAAAGAGTCAGTTTATAGTTTTCTAAGTTGTCTAAGAGTTTGTCCATCCTGACTCATTTCCCATTATTATTGTTCCTTTCCTCCTTCCTTTAGGTTTAATTCAAAGGAGGAATATTCTAATGTGAGCACTTAACATACAAGCAATTCTTTCTTTGAAATCCCACACAATTTAACAATTTTATTACATTAAATTCAGAATATGAGGCTGGGAATTGCCAAGTCCTAGGTTTAATTCCCAGATCCCTTAGGCTCCCTGACTAGCCACCCTGGCCTAATAAATGACTTCCATGCCAGTTAGCAGTCAAAAAGAATGTAGACAGTATCTCTGAGGATGGCTTCTGGCCTCCAAATACCCATGCACATGCATGTATCTCAGCAAATGGACATGTAGATAAACACGTGTGCGCGTGCACACACACACACACACACACACACACAGATGTATTTTCTAGTTTTTCTTGTTTTCTTCTTCAATTATTTAGAAATGTTTGTAAATTAATAAATTATGAAAATTAAAGTAAATAATAAAATGAAAAAATATTTTAATATTAACCTCCCATTAATTCTCTAGTATTATATACATATGTATCTCTAGTGAGAATTAATGTCTATAAAAATGACTGTAGAATTTTAGCCCCTTCATGTTGAGACTTTTTAAACCCTAGCACATGATCTGTCTTACTGCATTGTTGTAAATGTCATTGTGCTGTGGTTGGATGTAGTCTTCTACTAGTGTCAGGTCAAGGTGGTTGACAGATTTGGTGACCCATAAGATATCTTTTTTCAGTTGATAAGAAAGGAGTATTTGACCAACTGTATATGTGAGTATATCTGGGTCTTCTTTTAGCTCTGTCAGTAAGTTAGTTATTCCTGCTTTTTGTAATTCTCCTATTGGGTTGGTGCACATGGATTGAGGACTACATTGTCATCTCCTCTTTATCCCCTGGACCCTTTGTAAAAATTATTATCTGACAGTTTCTTTCATGTGTATGATAATTTCAGTGCTTTTCACCCCTCCCCCAATTTCCTCTCCCACCCCTACTCCTTTTCCTGCTGAAACCCTTCTTTTCAATGTGTCTCCCTTCTTCTTTCCTGTCTCTGTGTCTGTATGACTCACTGAGTTTAAATAGGGCCGCCTGCATGAGCATGACTGGGGATACTTCACTGAAGCATATGTAATTCCTAAGGCACTAAAGCAATGAAGAAAGTGACATGCCTTCTCCTGGCCACCATTACCTGTGAGTAGCCCCACAGGGAAGGGGAGTTCATAAGTCTTACTCTCACAGTCTACTGGCTTGCTTTCATGGTGCCAGAGGGTTGTGTCCCTAGGAGGGAACTCATGCCTGCTTGGTAAAGTAAACCTGGCTAAGAACCCGTGGCTGGGGGTCCTAAGCCCAAGGGAGAACTTTACTTCTCCTGGAAGTGAGGCCTCATGGGTAAGGTGGTGTGGTTCCACGTTCTGTCTAGCCACTGGGGTGTGTGAACTCTGCTTGGGCAAAATGCAGAAATCTAGGCTACATTTCACCCTACACTGCTGTCAGGTGGTGGGACTTGGGGGAAGCGCCAGTACACCCCTGGGGTGGAAAAACAAGGAATGTCCAGGAAGGGAAGCTTATTGGCTAAACCCTCTGGGCCCATCTGGATACCTTATTAGCTAGCGTGGAGAACTCTGTGTTCTGTACTATGTGACCAGTGATTGAGTTCTTTATGTGCGGAGTTGTGGTCATGTGTTCCAAGCCAGGAATCTGGTCAGGAGTAGCTAAAACACCTACTGTCCTCAGGTGGGTGCCGAGGGTTTCTGAACCCACTCGACCTTGCCAAGTTTCCTGGCACACACAGTGGGGCCTCATGAGTCTTGCCCACATCCATGGTGAAATTTGGAGGGGCAGGATCTTGGTCTGGTAACCAAAGCTATAGTAACTCCATGCGTCATCCATGTCCTATCCAGAGGCACTATTTTGAAGCTCTCCTCCCCAACCTCTGGCCCTTAGATCCCTTCTGCCCCCTTTTCCAAGATGTTCTCTGAGCCTTGGGAATGAGGGCAGGGTGGCACAGCCACTAGTTGTCTGCACTTTGACTGGCTATGAGTCTCTGTATTAACCACTGTGCACTGCAGAAGGAAGCTTCTCTGGTGAGAGGGCTCAATTCATCTATGAATATAAAATATTTAGAAGGCAGTTTGACACTATGTCAGTTTAACAAAACAGTAGGAGTAGGTTCTTCCCTAGGTTATGACCTCCTTAGCCACAAGTTCTTATCCAGGGTTGCAGTACTAGACATGAGTTACCCTCCTGTAGAGTAAACCACCCAGCACTATGAAAGCCAGCCAGTAAGAGTAAGCTTCCAGCCAACTTCCAGCTTGATTTTTTCCATGTTCTGTGACCAAAGTATGTAGTGTCTTCAATAACAGTGCCTTCTATCAAGTTCTAGTGTATAGCTAACAGAAATGGCAGAAACTACATTGGCTTAGGGGCCTCTGGGACCTCTCTGACCAACAACTTGGGGGTGGGGATGCAGGCACCTGGCTTCTTGTTTAATAAACTGGATTCTTGGAGGAAGCAATATTTCTCTGACACTGATCCTTCCAGCATCTTGGAAAAATTCTCCTTTATTTCTAGTAATTTCCTTGACCTGAAGTTACTTGGCCTGGTATAGTATAGTAACTCCAGCTTTTAAACACTTCTAATGTTTCTCTAATGGCTTATGTTTTCACCGTATGGCTTTTCCTCCTTGTTTTGTGGAAGGAAGGGCTATGTGTGAAGTAACGCTTTTTTTTATAGCCCAGGCTAGCCCTTGAATTTGCATTAATCCTATCTCTGCTTCTGAAGGGCTGGGATTGCAGGTGTGCCCCTCCACACAGTGCTTCCTTTGCCTTTTTGATACCCTCTTCGAATTGCAAATGAATTTCATATAAATCATGTCAGTTTCATGAGTTGTACTCATTCTAAAAATTCTGGCCTTTCATTCCTGTATGGTTGAGTTTAACTCCGCCATCTTATTTCTTACGTTTGTTCTATTGTTCTTTGCCTCTCATCTTTTCATTCCTGTATGGTTGAGTTTAACTCCGCCATCTTGTTTCTTATGTTTGTTCTGTTGTTCTTTGCCCCTCCTCCGTTCCCCATCCCCTCCCAAACGGCAAGTCATTTGCTATTAGCTTCTCTGTTGAATTATTACTGACACATTTTTAGTTTTACCATTTTTGTGGTTTCTCAAGCATTCAGCAAGCTCACTTTTAACTTACTGTACTAGTTAGAATACCATTGCTATGATAAACACTCTCACCAAAAGCAACTTGGAGAAGAAAGGGTTTATCTCAGGTCACACCCCATCACTGAGGGAAAGTGGGACAGGGACTCAAGATAGGAACTTAGAGACAGAAATCAAAGCAGAGGCCATGGAGGGGTGCTGCTCACTGGCCTGCTCCACGTGGCTTGCTCAGCCTGCTTTTTCATAACACTGAGGACCACTTGTATGGGTGGCTCTGCCCACCACGGATTGAGCAAGGCCTCAGTTTTACAGAAGTAGGCATGAGTTCACATCAGTCGTTAATGAAGAAAATACCCTACAAGCTTGCCTACAGAATCTTATGAAGGCATTTTCTTCATTGTGCTTCTCTCTTAAATAGCACTGGCCTGTGTCAAGTTGAAAAAAAACAAAACAAAACCATGCTCCACTTTAACATACTATCACACAGCTTCATTTATAACACAGGAGCTCTACTGCTGCCTCCTTACTTCCCTTAGTCTTCTTAGAATAATTTAGTTTGATTTTCGTGTGTTATATAAACTTGGTAATCCATTCGTACTGTATTATTTCTTAAACCATTATACACACACACACACACACACACACACACACTCACACATATTTGAAATGTCAAAGTTCTTACTGGATTCAGTTTTCTTCAACATGGAGAATCCTTCTGTAACACTTCTGTGATACAGATGATCTGAGCTCTTGTTTGTCTGGAAATTTCTTCATTTCACTGTCTTTATTTAACATTTCTGTGGGACTTACAATTGATATCCAGCTTAATTTTTTCACCACACACATTAAAATTGAATTTGCATAGTCTCCTCTCTCCCATGTTTTTCATTAATTGCTGGTAAAAATCGAGGGATAATTCATACATAATTTTTGCATATCTTAGCTAATTTTTTCTTCTAGCCATATCATTATGTGTTTAATATTGATTTTTCAGTAATTGGATTCTGAAATGTTTGGGTAGTATTACATATTTTAATTCGTTTTAGGATGCATTGACCCTTTGAAAACAGACTTTAGTTTTTTGTTTTTTGTTTTCACCAAAACTGGAATTGTTTGTTAACTTTCTCTTTCCACTCTGTTGTTTGCATTGCTAGTTTCCGTATGCACATATACACTCACAGTATACCTGTATACACTCGTTGTCTAATCAGCTATGAGGACATCTAGAGAGGCTTTCCACTCCCCATTGTAATTCTTTTAGCTTTTGAATTCCCTTTCATTCTATTTCATCTTTATTAATGCTCCCATTTTCTTTGTAGCTGTAAATGTATGGATAATAGCCTTTTTGTGATTATCTTCACTATGTAGTCTGGCTAGCATGGAATTAAATCTTCTTCCCGCTTTGACATCTCAGGCACTGGAATTATAGGTGTGAGACACCATGTCTAGCTTAGGATAGACATATTAAAGTGTATCTATCATTTCCAGGTTAATTTTTTTATTTACTTTTTCTAGTTTTTTTTTATGGTTGTTAATATCAATTAAGCACTGGGCATTGTAAATGTTACATCAATTTACATAGTTTTTCTGTTATTCTTTAATAAGAATTGTGTTCTTTTCTGGCAGTGTTAGCTTAAAAATCAACATCATCTTCTAGAAGCTTATGTTTGTCCTAGCCTGTCCTTACCTCTAAGGAAGACAGGTTCTTGTCTCTTAAGTGTTTTGGATGTGTTCAGTATCTGCGAAGGATTCATATGTTGAAACTTAAGCCTTCCTGTGTTAAGAGAGTGGAATCTTAGTGCCGCTGTAGTGTAAGAGGTGGCTTTTGAGATATGATTAAGATTAGATAAGGCCATCAAAGAGGATCCCCATAACTAAATCCTTTAATGGCGGCTTTATGGGAAAAGGGAGACCAGACATGCCATGTGTGTACTCCCTGTCTCTTGCCATGTGATTCCCTGTGTTGTCTCAGCCTCTATTAGCGAGGAGACCAACACTATACAGCCTCTCACTTATACCCACAGGACAGGGAGCTAACGTAAACCTCTTTTCTTGAGATAGTAACCAAAATGGAGTGATTCGCTATCATGCCGAGAGGGAATTTTCTACTTTGGCTGGTTAGAAGCTGAGCATTTCTCAGCTTTAATCGGGCGCTAGCAGTGGTAAGGTCAGAGTTCCCTACTAATATCTCCTTCTCTAGTATCCGTTCATTGTCTGATCCAGGTATGCTTAGACTTGTCGTGAGCCAAATGAACTCCCTCTGTGCCTGTAGCTGAGCTTTTTCTGAGTGTTATTTTTAGTTTCAGCCTTCTCCAGATTCTAGACACTTCAGCTTACCTAAAAGTAGAACTTTTCCCTGGGAGTGTAGCAAGACATTACGTATCATGAATTGTCCTCCCCTGAAACCAACAGAAAAGTCAGGGTTATCAAAGGATCACTCGTGTGTGTGTGTGTGTGTGTGTGTGTGGTGCATGCACTTGTGTCTGTGCTTCTGTGTATGCTCTTATTCTCTGGGATTTCCCCTTTCTGCAACACAATTGCCTGGTGTTTGAAACTTGATTCACGGTTTATGGCATAAACCATCATAACTGGAGACTCACTTGGTAGTCGATAGAAAAAGTACTAGGGCAAGCTATTTCAATAGAATTGAAGTCCTTTTTACCAATGTGACATGATAAGAGGAGACAGGATGCCAGCAGACATGTGGAGACCAACCCAGGAGAGTCCTGGAGCAAGCATCCAGCTCAGAAAAGATAGCTAGGTTTACTGTGCCCCTAGAATTGTCCATTTGTTGGATGACCACTAAAAAATACATTTACAGATTATCGTAGGTATTAACCTGAAACTGATCAGAGAAAGAGGCACCGTTTCTGTGGTTAGTGCTGAAATTACAGAGATAACAGAAACACAACGACCGAGCTCATGGCAGAGGACAGAAAGCACTGATGTAGGAGAGTCCAGGCCTCAGACAGAAGATAAATGCGGTCATCACCAATGGGGTGGCAGGCCATTCTGAGTCCTCTCAGCAATACCAGAAAGGGTAGGTGGCAGTGGCTAGCAATTAGAGCATGACAGGGGAAAGCCTGAAAAGATTGGGGTGTGGTTTGGAACAGACAGTTTTGAGGCTGAAGAGATGACTCAGTAGTTAAGAGTCATCTGGCTCTTTAGACAGGTGAGTTTGATTCCCGGCACCCACATGGTGGCTCACAGCTTGTATTAAAGGCGGTGGACAGGGGCATTGGGATGACAAACTATTCTATATGTGGTGCCAGAATGATGCATCCATGCCATTGGACACTTGTTAACAACCAAATAAGGTGCACTGCCACAGACTTCTGAAAAAGAGAGTATGTGCAAAAGTACCAATGAGCCACAGTGAAGATGGAAGTCATCCTGGAGCTGAGGTTCAAGCCTGTATACAGAGGGGACAGGACGGGTATATGAAAACTGTATTTCCCACTCAACTTTTATAGAAGCATAAAACTGAACGATGAAATTCAGTTTATTAATTTATGAACTCAATTTCAGCATTGCAGACTCATGGGTCCTCTGAAGTATATGGTATGATGAATATTTTACGTATGGGATAGAGTCTAGGTACTTCCTTTCCGGATCAGGTCTGTGTCATTAAATTTTTGGCTAATTTCCTATCTCCTACCATAGGAAAAGGTAGCAATTCTATATTAGTCATAAAGCCAGTGGTTCTTTTATGTATTTGTATTGAAACAAAGTGCATTGTAGCCTCTGCAGTTCCCTTGCCCTGGCAAGGTTAATGTAGATATTGTTGCATGTCCTAACTGTGGCTTCCAGGGAGCCATTCCTGTGTTTCACTGTTGACACAGGGAGAGGTTTACCAGCATGTTGGGAAGACATGGGGTTGGGGGTGATAACAGATTTCCTGGTCATTTGAAAGTCACCATCTGGAAGTTTGTTGAGTAAACTGGAACAGCTTGCCTTCCGAACACATCTCTGTAAAGCTCTGTAGCCATGTTGTTTTTGTAGAATGCATCTCTTTCAGAGTTGATGGCAGTTCTTCTTTCCACACACTGCCCCCAATAGGAGGAACAGGCAAACTCTGGGTTGGTGGGCATCTTGTACCCATCTCACCAGAGCTGTACTAAAGACTTTCTTACACTTTTTCTCTTCTTGTTTTGTGCTCTTTTTTGATTGTGCTCCTTTTTACAAAGGAGGAACAACCCCCAGACATTGCTGGTTGCCTTTACTTCAGTAGATTTTATGCCTTTCTGGAAGATAGAGTGGCTTAGTCCTTCACCAAATTCCTTTTTCTTCCAGAGAGCATTAGATGTAGAAACTGAATCAGACTATTAGACAGGCGAGGCTGCCGTAGACACAGTGTGGGCACACCATAGCAGGACTTCGTCAGAGGTCCTTGGTGCGAATAAAAGGCACTGTACATTGGGATGGCTTTTGCTGACTTATTTTTCTAAAAATCAACACAAGTAGGTTTAGGGTTTACTGTAACATAGAGAATACTGTAAGATGAACAAATTAAGTTATAAATAAGATATTTTATAAAGACATCCAGATACCTCTTCAGAAAAAAATGAATTGACTAAGTGATTTAGAAAACCTATGTCTGCCCTCTCTGGAGAGCTGTTTCCTACTGTCTTATCAAATTGTACTTTGTTATGAGTGACACAAAACAACTTCTTAATCATCGGTATAAAAACTAGAAAGAAAACAGATACAGAGAGTCTCTAGAAAGGCAAAGAAGCCAAGGAAAATACTAATTTTACTTTAAGGTATTAGTTTTCCATGAGCAAGAAAATAATTTGTAAAGATTGTGGTGGTGATGTTAAAGTACCCAGCTTGGGTACTTTAGAGCTTGAGTAAGACTCTTTGCTTTGGCTTGGACATGGCCTCTGGGGTCCTACCAAATTGTATGGTGCTATAAGGGCACATACTTCTGACTCTGGCCTCTCCTAAGCCAGCACTGTCTCCTTTTGGGGTAGAAGGCCATGGCATTGCTGGATTGGAGAGTAGGTGAAACCTGGGCACTAGGAGACGGGAGTGATATCCAAGAGCCAACTAAAGCCAAGCAACAGAAGGCAGGATGCCCAGGAACTCTGGGTCCTTATCCCTAGGCATGCTGCTTTGCCTTAAGCCAGTTACAAGATACACATTCACTGTAAAATTAAGAAATCAAATGTGACAGCTACATAGTATTGAATTTCAAGGGTTCCACATGACTGGCCACAGGTCCATTAAAATGACCTGCCTGGGATTTATTACCAGTATGCATTATATTGTTAATGTCATCTGGTTGTGTGAAAAGCTCCCTAGCATCATGTTGCAGATGGCTTTAGGAGGAGGTAGCTTATCAGAGATAATTTATAATATGGATAACCTTGACCCAGGAGACCAAGAATCAATGAGAGTTTAGCTTCTAATCAGGTCATTAACTATTGACTTATTAAAGAAGACAGGGTAGGATACAGGGATGAAAGAAGACAGTCTTATCTGTTTGGGCTACTATAAAAACAAGCCATAAAAGGGAGCTCACAACAAACAGAAATGTCACCTCTTTCTGGGAGTTGAGTATTCCACCATCAGTGCACCAGCAGTTCTGGTGCCTGGGGGAAATCCTCCTCCTGACATGGCCATCTCTCTGTAACCTCATAGTTTAAAAGAGAACTCTGTAGCCTTTCAGTGCCTTATATGGCAGCATTAACCCCATTCATGAGAGCCCTATCCCATGACTTCACCTCTTCCAGCGACCTGCCTCCTGGTACCATACCATTACAAATTGGGTTTCTGCAAATGGACTTGGGTGGAGGGGCAAATATTCAGTCAGAGCAGCAGACCAGACACATTCAGTATGTCAACTGGAGTTGCGGAATATAAAAGAAGACAAACTATGAGGTGAGCCATAATAGACACATAGAGAACAGAGGGGAAAGTGGAGTGAAAGGATTGGTTGTGGCACCGCAAGTCTCTGTGGGAAGGGAAGAATGAATTTAGTCAGGCCACCATGTAGGGAGAGTATTTCAACCACTAGGCAGGCATAGGGGTAACCCTTCCAGACCAAGAGAATGGCAGAGGAAAGACCTGTTGGTAGATAGAGCCACACAGGGCATTCAGTCGTCTTCTTACTGTGTTTGCAGACCATCTCCTCTAGGTATGGAGCTAGAAGCTAGGGACATAGACCTCAAACACTTAGAGTCAGACACAGTTATGCTTGTGTAGCAGTCTGCTAACCAACCATCTGGGAGATGAGACACCTTCATCATGGCTAACTCCAGATTTAGTCACATGTAAAATATTGTTGATAGAAAAACACAATTTGTACTTCAAAGCAAATGAAAGATGGTTTAATGTGGAGTCAAATATGAGTGATAGTGACCTGGGAACTTAGATTCAGATTCCCCCAAACCATGGAAGCAGGAACTTGAGATTTTGTTAGTTACGGAAGAAAGATCTAAATCCAAGTATTCACCAGATGCATGGGTGAGTGTCACATGTATGTGTTCTTAGATGCTACTTGATGACAGTTCTTAGCCTTTGGGTTAGGCAAAGCTAGTGGTCTGCTAGGCATGCATTTTAAAGTTTTTGATAGTCACCAGGATGTTAAGTCAGATAGGGGTGAACACTGAATGGCTTTCAACATGACGAAAAGTAGTGAAAGATAATTTGGTTTTGGTCTGTAACATTCATTCTCATTGTTAGGGAGTTAGTGATTAGCTTTGTAGGATCTTCGCCACAAGTGCGGCGATCTCCCCGACCCCAGCAACTTCAAGGGATACCAGCTTTATAGAATGACATGTGTTGGTTAGATGAGTGAGTGCTTACGAGACTCCTTCCAGCTCTATCCTGTTCAGGAGACTGATAAGAAAACAGTAGTGCTGTTATATGCTCATGGCTGTCTCCACTTGAGGCTGATACAGAGCCTTACAAATGATGTGGTGCTTGAATGTATCAGGCAGAGGTGGCTGAGAAAGATCCTTTGCAGCTGAGGTGATGTTCAAAGTGATGAGGTAGGAATCCGGGAGAAAAGAATGGCCACATGGATGACCATGGATAAAGGCTTGTCCTTGCCAGTTCAGCCCACTCTTGCCTGATTCAAAGATTCAAAGTACCAGACTATTCCATGGGGGAAGAGAGAAGACCTTCGGTGCTTAAACTCTCATCACTTAGTCGCAGTTTGCTCAAATTCCCATGTATCACATGTTCTGGGTATTTTCTCCCTGAAGAAGCCAGGAGAGATGGGATGAGGGGAGAGAATATGTAGCTGTTTTTTTCCCCATCCTCCTGGAGAATATTTCACTTCATTGGTAGACATTTAGCAAGTCATGATTGGCTCCTTGTACACAGGAGTCTGCCTGGTATTGGTTGACATGTTGGTGCTTTACAGGTGTGTGTCTTTTAATGTCTTCCAGACTGAACACTTGCCTTTGCAGACTCAGTTCAAAGAGAAAGGAGCTGGTGGTCTTCAGCCCTCTGTAAGTAAGGCTATGCTCTACTCACCCAGGTATCCTTCACAGTTCATAAACATTCCTTTCATCCACTGCTCCCTGTCTGTACATGATTTGATAAAGGCCCCGAACTTGCTTCTTCTTACAAGTAATCTAAAGAACACTGCTAAGTAATCTCAAAAGCAGCTGTCTTTTGTGTGAAACCAGTACCTAGGCAGAGGGGGGCATTTCAGAAATACCAGAGATCATCAGAGGGAATTCATTTTAGAGTTAAGTGTCAGCTGTGGCTCCAGGTCAAGTCAGAAGGAAAGGTCAAGAGAGAGGCTATTTTGGGCAGTGCTTTAAAATCTCCCTTTGATCAGACATATGGGCAAATGCCAGTTCCTTTAGCTGTGTCCATTCCCTAATCCCCCAATGCTGAATCTTGCTGTTTATTTTTGTTTTGTTTGATTTAACTCTCTGACTGTCTCATATATTCCTTCTGAGCCAGAGCCCTTTTTGAGAGGCACCTGACACTCACAACCATGTCTTCCCCTAGCTGGCCTTGGTGGGAACCAATTCCAAACCTCAAATCCTAAAATTCCTCACAGTTTGTAGTTTACAGTTACAGCTTACAAGGCACCACTCCTCTTACTCAGGTGCGGTGGGCACCAAATGACAGCACCATAGTGACTTGCTGAACGTCTTGCTATCCAATTCCTTGTGAGGTGGGGAATCAGGATCATGGGCTAGAGTGAATTCGACTTTTGCTTGTTTTCACCAATGTTCTAGAAGAATATAAATAATGTCTCTGCTAATGTAAGCAATGTTTAAATTTCTAGAATGGACCAATTAGCAGGAGATTTGACTATGAGGAAGAGATCACAATGCAAGAAGATGGGACTCAGCAGATGTGCCCCCTTTATAACCAGATGTGCCACCAAGACAGAAGCCCTCACAAACATCACCCACGAAACCCCGAGAGATTCTACATCAACCCACGAGAACATTATGTGTGATTTTCCTCATTATAAAGGGTGTTCTAACAAATGTTTATTCTTAACCTGAGAGAAACTGAGGCATCTAAATGATTTCAGTCTTAAGTGTGTTGGAACTATCGAATGATCAGAGCGAAGAGTAGATTGCTTAACTTCATTAAGGATTCCTTAACTACCAGCTGTGTATGTGAGCTCACCTGTAGCTTCACTTCACTGTACCTCTGCAGTTTAGCTACTAACACTTGGCCTCTAGTGGTGTACTCATTTGAAGGGGAAGGCCCCAGCTGCTGGCAGCCACTCTGCTTGGGTCTCAGGCACTGCTTGTCCGTAATTTAAACAGGTGGGAAAATGAGCTCCAAATCCAGTCCACTAATTATTAAGCTGGGATTTAGATTTCCCTAGCATCTCAGTCTGATAACAATACCTGTGTACAGAGGCCCGAGGAAAGAAGCAGACTGCTGTATCCAAGGGGTAACAAAGGCAAGGGGAAGTGGCAAGCCTCCGTGTGCTTGTGAACCAGTGTTAATGCCCTGTGTCCTTCCTGGCCATTGTCCACAGTGACCAGCTGTGTCTACTTTGCCCTTGTTGCTGAAGTCTTGTGTTCCACTGGCCGGATTAGCCATTTCCCACCTCTTCAGTCCTAAACATCCTGGCCGAAATGGGATGCAGTCCTTTTAGCTTTCAAGGCCATCTCAGCTCATAGGCTTTATACTCTTCTTCATCCTTTACTCTTCTTCCATGTCTTATCTACCTCAAAAGAAAGAAAGAAAGAAAGAAAGAAAGAAAGAAAGAAAGAAAGAAAGGAAGGAAGGAAGGAAGGAAGAAAGAAAAAGAAGAAAGAAATCCTATTGAAAATCACCACAAAATAACTCCCACTTTTAAAAGCCCAGCGGAAAATTTGAAAACTATTTTTTTTTTTTTGTACAGATACTTCAATATGACATGCTTGCTAATTCTGCATGTCCTCTGTTCTCCTCCCTGTGTCACCTGGTCAGAAAGCCTAAAGAGATGCCACGCAGTGGGTATCAGTAGCCTCTTTGCCAGGGTAGACAACTACAAACCTGCACTGTGATGCTGTGGTGCCTGCTCCTACTGTCTGCCTGGAGCTGTCCATCACTGAGATGGACAATGGAGGTCACAGAGGGAAACTTAAAGGCTTGATACATCTTAAGACTAGTGTCGCTTTACTGTGTATCCTGGAAAGGTCAGAGTGTGTCACAGGTATTAAGAAATAAAATACTGTGTACTTGTTACATATTTTTTAAAAGAGAGCAGTATAAACAGCAAGATAAATAGTATATATTTCCAGCCTAAGCTTCAAGAGGAAATGAGAACATTACCAGATTTGTAGTGATATGCCAAAGACACCTTATTCATGCTGTGCTGACCAGGGTTCTCCCTTGCTTCTTCCCCTTTTTGTTTGCCAGGCTCTGTGGGATAAGTCATAGAGGTGGTTCTGCAGTAATATACCTTCCCACGCCATTCCCTGCATGTCGGGCAGTTCTAAGAGCAAGGATGCCCTAATTTTATCTTACATCTTCGGTAGGATTAGCGTTTTCAGAGGACGAGGCTCCAAAGCACTTAGAGTTGCACTGGTTCTCTGCCCCATCACTGCAGGACTTTGGATTTAGTGTATTGATTGCCTGTATAGCAAAGATGATAGCTAGCTTCATTTCTCAGAACGCCATTACTAAACCAATGTAACTAATGTTCTAGGACTCCCTGTGATTGTTTTCCAGTAGTTAGTATTGTACTGAGAGTTTTCGTTGACACTGAACATTACTTAATACCTAGATGCTAGGGCCCAGAGTGCAGCACCCCCTCTTCCAGAAGGCTTTAAAAATATCTTCATGCTGAAGACAGTTTCTAGAATCCTGCTGGGAAGCAGGTTGTAGAATCCACGCCACAAAAGCACATTGTGGAGAGAGAGAGAGGGGCGGGATGTCTTGGTTTGTGCCTGAGAAAAGGATTTGGAAGCCTTTTGTCCTGTCCTTAGCACCAACCCAGGAGAAACCCACTGTCTACCTTTCAAAGGTTCTTAGTATTGTTATGAAAAAGTTATTTTAAGGGTGTGAGTACTGTCTGCTGCCAGCAAGTTCACTATCGTCTGTGTCTATCAGCGATGAAAGTCCTTGGGCAAACTGCTCTATTTGATAGTTGTTGGCCCCAAACATGGGTCACATAGGATTCATAATAGCTTGTTCTTGCACCTCCTGTCTGTTCTCTATTTTAAAAGAAAAAAGTTAGCTAAATACAGAACAGCTTTAAAAGGGTTTGATTAACCAGTCCCCTCAACCAAAGAATGCCATCCAAAATTAGTCTGCTGACCTCTGAATTTGGAGCACTTGATGGTGCCATTTAAATTTGGAAGTTAGACTGTAAAGGTCAGTAAGTAAGGTTGAGGGACATATCCACAGCTGGTCATGCTCTCCCCGTTACTGTTTTATTAAAGTTTACTGAGACAGTTGTAAATCCCCATAGCAGTTTTCCATGTACTGCTGCCACTCTGCATTCCAGGGAGGCGGGGGGAGGGGGGGAGGGAGGGCGTGCTCACCCTCACCACAGCCCCCATTGCTTATTTTACCTGCCAGCATTGAGGCTACAGTAGCAGACCACTGGATCTCTGCATCTCAGTCCACTGAAGAGTCTGTTACGGGCTTGGATCAGCCTGACCTAACGGGATATGAATACAGACAGCAGTGACGTGTCCTCCATGAGAGTTCCCTGCATGCCTGGCATTTCCTATGGTCTAAATGTAAAGATCTCACCATGCTTTGAAGTATATGACATTCTTACCTATGCTAGGCATCTGTGTAACTACGGAAGAGAGAGAGACAGGGTCAGAGACAGAGACACTAAAGAAATGCCCATTAAGTGCCCTGGTTCTCGGTTTTCGCCATCATTATTATTTTCTCCTGGTCACTTTCTTCTTTTAATCTTTTTTTTTTTTGGACCAAGTCCTTCACCCCAAGTTGTCTTTCATAGAAGTCTAAGTCTCAAAAATTGTGTTTGTTGCTGCTTGTCTTTTCTTGCACCCACTCTCTGCCTGGTGCTGCTCTTACTCTACAGTAGGGCCTGCCTTAAAATTAGAGGATCCCCGTTGTTCTCAGAATCCACAGAACAGGCCTATACCCACCTTTAACCCCTACTGTGAAATCTTTGGAGAATAACTTAAAGTGTTTCTGGTATCAGTTGTCCCCACCCATGAAACAGAGGCTTTCCCTGTCAGCCACTCAGAATTGTGGTAAGAAGGAGCTAGGGAATGGTGGGTGAGAGACTCTAATTTCTCTCCAAACTGACAAGTACCCAGGACTCCACTGTTTCGTATTGAACTTCAGCTCCCAGTGCCTTCGCCAGTGTTTAGAGTACTGAAATGTTCCAGGGAGAGCCTTCAGCAGTGTGGCAACTTCAGTCTGATCCAGTTTAAATATAACTCATTGCCAAGTGCAGATATTCCTTTATTATAATAAACATTTATCCCGTAAAGTATTTCACATCTGGGCCATCGAGGTGGATCCTCTGGTAAAGGCACTTGCCATGCAAGCCTGGGGCCCTGAGTTCAATCCCTGGTCACAGAAGTGAAGGTGAGACAAGGACCACAACATGGCCCTCTTACCACCACTTGAGCTCACACACCCAATGTGCGCATAATAATAATAATAATAATAATAATAATAATAATAATAATAATAGTAGTAGTAATAGTAAATGTTGTTGAAAGGTTCACCTCTGTCAGGCTTTAGGTAGGATTGAAGAGACATATTCGAATTCATGGTTGCTCCTGCTTTACAAATCACTATTGATGAGTAGTTTTACTGAGTGCGGGATGGACAGGGTTCTAGGACCAGCATCTTCCGTGAATCGTCTCAGCAGATAGGCTCACACCCCTGTTTTGTCCTCCTTCAGGAGCTCCTATGGGAACAGACATCCTACCCCACCCCACCCAGTTATCTGTCGTGTGGATCATCAGTCAGCCGATACCTCCAAACCTGCTTTGTTTGGAGGGAATGTAGTCGTTTTGCTTTTATTTTTTTTATTTTTATTTTTGGGGGGGGGTCAGGATAATAGCCTGCACGTAAAAACTATAAGAAATGTTACAAGCAGAAAGCAAGCGCATGTGATGTCTTTCCCCTTCTAAATATTTAGACATATTCTTCTGTCCATTAGGTTAAGCAACAAAGGCCAGCCAAGCAAATCAGATAAAGCAGCTTATACCAATCGGTTTGTTTTTACAGGGCACTGACTTCTAACATTCTTCCCTAGTCTTAATTTGACACGCTCTTGCTGTCTGTGTCTGTTCAGTAAAGATCCAGCTCCCAGGGTGGCAACGCTCACACTGCAGACAGCTAGAAGGAAGCCAGAAGGGTAGAAAGGGTGAAACCTTGAGATGCCAGTGTCACCACCGGCTCCTCTCATCTTTGTGTTTCTCTTGTTCTGGTGCTCAAATGACAAGCCTCTGTCTTCATCCTTGGGTCATTTGAAGTCTCTAAAAGAGTCCAGGACTTTTATCCATATTAAACCAAAAGCTAATGTTTGCAAACCCAGTTAACTATAGAATGTTCCTACAGTAATTGTGTTACAGCAGATGAAATATATAGATTTCTTCCATTCTGGAATATACTCTGGGCTTCATCCGTTGTTGAGGTTGTTTTGTTAGCCTTTGATAGATAGATAGGTAAGGGCTACATGCCTCCATCCCAACCTCTCCAGATGATACTTTACACTGGAATTAGTCTTTAGTCCAAGGACTACATCACACATGCTAATAAGCCAGGAGGCGCAGAACAGTCTACCAGTCTCCTATAAAGTTGAGAGAGCCCTGACTCTGTCCTTCCAGGCAACCCAACAGCATCCCATGCCTATGTGCAAGAACTATCAGAAGTAAGTCCAGCAGTATTCTTCCTGATCCAGTGAGCTAGACTGCTGTTCTCTTTGATTTCTACACAGAGAGTAAGTCAGGTATCTCAGTCTGTTGGGCTTGTTCACGGGAGGACTGGCCCTATATGATTCGAGCCATTAAACCAGTAACACCACCAAGTTGACCACAGAAAATAGTCACTCATTGGATTAACAAAGTCTCTAGGGTTGGGCTGCAAAACAAGCATGTGGTACCAGCAAATGCTGACAGCCCCTGGAAGATGTGCACTTCTGATTAGGATGCATCAGGTAATAACCAGCCATCCCTAGAGGCACACGAAAACTGATCAGCATGTTTGGAAACCATTTTAAAAATGAAATCCAGCATAACAGAATTTGGTAAAGATTTCTCAGGTTGTCATGCCCTCATACGAGGGTGGGGTTGGGGCTATTCACTGAAGAATCTGTTGAAGAGTTACTGACATTTATCCAGTAACAAGTGTTATCTTGGGTTGCTCTGTCAGCGCTATGCAGATTTATAAGAAGGAGCAAAATATCTGAATTGACAACCAACTGACAGGCTTCTGTCCTCTTGTGCTACGATTCCACAGTGGATTTGTCACAGTTGTCACAAGGAAACACTACATAGGGGGCAGGTCACTTAGATACGAAGAGAGCTGCTCTTGGTCTTTCAAGTTCTAATTACTATTGCAAACAGTCTTCAATAAACAAAGGGGCCTTTCTGAGATGGGTCAGTCCCCTGCCAGTGTAAGATAGGAGGCTATACAGTTGCCCCTTCATGGGTTTCTCTAAAACATTTATTTCTAGGATCAGACTTCATGGGTACCACACAATGGCTTGTTTTGTGACCTACATTGGATTGAGTGTATCTTGTGGAATTTGGCTGGAGAAGGTGATTAGACCCCCCGAGGGAAATCGTCCTTGGGAATCCGTAACATTGGTTTGTTACAGTGACTTAGGACTGAGCCCTGTCCCAAGCCAGATGTGTCTGACAGCCGTGAAGAGATGGATTCTTTGTCTTCCTCAGAGATTAATTTCCCTTAATGACACACAGGAGATCTATGAAGCCCAGAGTTACACATGGTTTTTCAAGTGAGTGGACACCATTGTTTTGGTTTTCAGTACTGCTTTCAGGAACAATCAGGGTTCTAAGTCTAGAGTGTGCTATCAATCTCTGATATCTTACGAACAGCCCAGTATTCGTTACATTTTAGCTAGAGGCAGCAGAAGTTTGTTCTGTATGCATTAGTTTACTCCAGTGCACACCACGACTCAGTCATACCTCTGTACTCTCACATACTCTCCTGAGAATAACTGCAAAGATTCCTTTAAGTGGAGCACTTCAGTGCCCAGACGAGTGTCCAGCATCTTTGGTTTCACTCTATACTTCAAATTCCAAATCCTCTGTAAAAAAGACATTGTTAAGTAGCAGGTATTCTAGGAGATCTCCAAATTGTTCCATTTGTCTCTAAAAGTTCCTGCTGCTCCTGTCCCTTCTGCTTCCAGCTCCAAGCCACTGCTACACCATCCCATGCCCAGCCCGTTTGCTCACTCTCCATGTGGTCCTCACCTCTCACCCTGTCTACTTGCAGCTTTGTCCCTTCAGCCAGTGCTCTCTGTCTTATAGGGCTGCACCAGTAGTGATGAAGAATAAGACTAAGGGCTAGCTTAAAGTGAGATCTTTCTTTCAAAGTGGTTTTTACAAAAGTCCTTGGGCTTAGAAATGAGAAAGTCTCTAGCTATTATAGTTTTCTATTCTTGTTTTTGCTATTTTTACTTCTGAAACATGATCTCTGTCTGAAAAGAGGCTTTCCCCTGGCTTTAACGCTCTCCCTATGAACCCTGTCACACTGAAAGTGCCAGCTTGTGTTCTGAACTTCCTGCTCTGACCCAAAACTAAGTCTCTCTGTGGAAATCCCAACTCTTGTACTTGTATTTAAAAATAGTAATATCTTCTGCAGAGAAAACGCTAGCTGTTTCCCTGGAGAACCAGTGAGAGGCTCCACACTGGCTCTGTCCAGGTATCCCAGCAAGCCTTGCTTCTTGAAATCTAAACGGAAGCTAATGTAGTTACTTCCTAGGACCCAGGTGTTGAATCCTGGGTAATGAATGCTGGAAGAGTTTTGTACACAGCTTGTGCCTCATGAATGGACAATGGTAATCTAGGTAGCCTTCAAGTAGGAGTGAGTCTAGCTCCATTTGGAATCCTTTTATCCCCACTGTTTGCAAAAGAAGCATACCTTGCTGTCTTTTTGTAGTAGAAAGCCATTGCTTATTTTTCGAATTATTTGCATTTTGTCATATAGAAAGTGTTCAATGCTATGTATTTCTGCTTGTGAGAAAAGACCCAAGTTATAAATTTAAGCATTAGAAGTGAAACAGTTAATGGAATAGTTGGGTGAGTAAAATTCTATATTAGATGTTGTGAAACATAAAAATATACACAAAGATCAGCTTAGATTTTGATATTATATTTTAAATACTAGATGTTAATCTGGTGGGTTTTAGACAGTCCTTAAGTTTCCAGAAATTGTCTTTTATTTTTGCATTTTGAACTATATGACTCTAGATATTTTGAATAAAGCCTTTTATCGTCTAAATATTATTTCTGTTATCAATAAATCAATTATTATATGCACATGAAATCACTAACCCTAACTACATGACCAAAGAATGCACAAACTAAACAGTCTGAAATACTTCTGTGCTTGGGGCCCTGCTAGAAGATTTTAAAAGTAGTGACAGGAGTGATGTGTGCCTCAAACAGTACAAAAAGTAGAAGGTATTGTTGTAGCTACATATAAAAGCCACATAATACGGGTTTATTTTTAATAATGCGTCTGTGTGTAGTGTGGTTACATGCATGTGAGTGCTGAAGCTCTAGGCACCCGGATGTGGGTGGTAGGATTCAAACTCAAGTTCTCTGCAATACTATGTGCTCCTAACCACTGAGCCATCCTTCCTGGCCCCAAAATACTTTTTAAACACGGCTATATTTGTTTCCATTACCAAATTGTTCATCATTCTCTCATTCCTTTAATCCCTAAAAGCGCCTTCCTCTCAGTAAATTATATCAGTGCTCTTGTAAGTGGCCATTAAATGCTGCCCTACATCAAAAGCAAATGAAAACATAGGCAGCTATGATAGAGCCAGAATTCCTCCTGTCAATGCCTCTGAAATCTCCAAATCTAGGAGCCATGCTTTAAAAACATTTTGTTATAAAGAGAACTCATAAACTCAAAAACATAACTCATAAAAAGTGTTAAGTTTCATAGCTTTTAATATATTTACAGTGTTGAGAAGTCATTATCACAATAAAATTTCAATTTTGTTCATTACCTCCACAATAAACCTATGCACATTTCCTTCTAAGAAGGTCCTGACTTGGTCCCTGAGAAACCACATTCTTCTGTCTATCTGTCAGTTCCTTGTTCTGGGTATGGTACATATTTGGCAGTACACAATGGTGGTCCTTGGAGACTCGGTCTTTCATTTGCCCTATGCTTCCCAAGTTAATCCTATTGCTTCATGCACTTCTCTCGTTGCCAAAGTTGGTTCACCATAACAGATTGTACCCATTAGCCCTGGACACTTGGGACATTTGCCTTTGGGAAGTAATTACAAGTTATGAATGAACCTGCTACGAACACTGGTGGTTTGAGTAGGTATGTCCCCATAGACTCATGTGGCACTGTTAGGAGGTATGGCCTTGTTGGAATAGGAGTGGCCTTGTAGGAGGAAGTGTGTCACTGTGGAAGTAGACTTTGAGGTCTCAGATATGCTCAAGCCACACCCAGTGGGAAAGTCACTCCTTGCTGTCAAGATGTGGAGCTCTCAGCTCTTCCAGTACTGTGTCTGCCTGTACACGGCCATGCTTCCTGCCATGATGATTGTTGGGGTCAAGAATTACCTCACAGACACAGGAATACTAGTCTCAGTTAGACAGGGATAGTTTATTGAGCATTTGCCCCAGGACTGACAAAGTAGGGCCATGGTCCAGGTTTGGGAACTAAACCATGACTCTGAGTTAAGATCCTACAGGGGTTTTAAGCCCCAAATCCACAAACATCTGTGCCAAGATTTTCACCAATTATGATTTAGGGGTAGGATTTCCTTAGGAACATGTCTTTGTTGTACACTGATCCTGCTCCCATTGTTGGGAGTACTCAACTGTGGCAGGGGACTTGTCTGATATCATGCCTTAACTTGTCTACCAGCATGGGACTTGTTTAACATTCATGTCTTAACTTGCCAACCAGGATGTCAGTAACCCACATACATGTCTCTTTCTGCAGAGGTGGATGTCAGTTCCCAGGAAGGTCTTGGGAGCATAAACTTTACTTACTTTGACCACACCACTCAAAATGGACATCATATTTAAATAGTTTCCTATATTGGTGCAGGTGTCTCTATTATGTTGGGGTCCACACCATAGGGGCAGCTTAAACCATAAAAGCTTATACAGGTGCAGGAAGTGCTGTTAGGTGGTTGGTTTGGGTCCAAGTTTATTGTGGGTAACTATACAAAACAGTTCTACTGACTTCCATCATGAGTGGTTTCCAAGGGCACAGAACATAACAGAATATGTAATCAGTCTTGGCATGAGTAAGTTTCCTAGCAGAAACACAAGATAATGAATCCTTCTGATGGCAGACTAGCCAGGTAACTATTTTCTAGGCCATAAAGTTTTACCTAAGCCTTAACATCTGTGTCTTAATGTTTTATCTAGGCCCTAACAATAACAATGGACTAAACCTCTGAAACTGTAAGCCAGCCCCAATGAAATGTTTTCCTTTATAAGAGATGCCATGATCATGGGGTCTCTTCACAGCGCTGCAAACTATAACTAAAACATGTGTGCACAGTTTCTATGTGGAATGGCTTGGCTTCTCTTGCACGCATACCTAGGAATGAACCTACAGGTTGTGTGGCCACTGTGGCTTAGCTTTTGGCTATTTCAAAGCCACTGTACTGTACAGTTCTCACCAGCATGTTCTTTTCAGTCTTGGTGATGATAGCAACCCTAGTATCGCCTATGTGTTGCTGGGGTTTTCCTACTGCCTCAGGGTATTTACTTATTTACTCCAGCTCTTTAAGGAAGACAATCCATCAAGTCATTCCTTCTCGAGAGAGCAGTGTGAGAACAGGCTACAGACTAGATTCCACCCACAGTTAGCCAAGTTCTCACTGAGAAGATGAACTTGGGGGACAACTGCATCCAAACATGCACTGTAAACATTTTGCTTGCTAAAGAACACAGAGGAAAGCATGAGCCCGTAACAGACATGGAAAATTAGAGAAAATATATAAGACAGAATTAACAAATTGCCTCACCATATACTGGTCATGTGCTATATGCCCATAATCCCAGCACTTGGATGGTGAGAGTGGGAGTATCAGGATTTCAAAGTTATCCTCAGCTACATATCAAGTTCAAGGCCAGCCTTGGCTACACAAGACTTTGGGTCAAAAAGAAAAAAATTGACTTGATTAGAGGGAAAAAAACCCATTGGGTTGATTCAATTGCTGATTCCTTCATGTGTACCAGTAACTAGGACCCATTTTAAGCATTCAAGGGGATGCTACTGAGCCAGGACTGGGAGCTGGAGTCAGCTGGCTCCCACAAATCCCTGATGTCAGCCCCCGACTCCTGCCTCTGTGCTTAACCCATAGGAGCAAGTAAATACCACTAATATCTATGTCATGACTAGTCTAGATCTTTTACAAATGCCCAAAGAGAAGGGGAACATTTGCCCCTTTCATTATATCATTAACTCATGACAACCTTTTCCTGTCACTCCTCCTTACCTTAGGATCTTAGCCAGCCAGCCACAGGTTTGCTTTTGTTTTATCTGTTTGTTTGGTTGGTTGGTTAGTTTATTTAATCATACAAGTATTTGTAGTCCCCAAAATGTAAAACAAACAACAAATAAAACTCTGCCACAGAATAAAAGCAAGGAGAAACACTCTGATAGCCTACCTAAGTTCCCTGAAAGTACCTTTAGCTGGAGGTTGTGTGGATGGGAGATGGTCCTGCAAACCCAAACACAGACATGTTCCACGCATATGGATCACGCATGCAACAGTTTAAAGCTTGAGAGTAAATGACATCAAAAATTCAAAGAACTTGTCTCAGTGGTTAGATATGCATGCAATGGCTGATCAGATGTTTGGCTTCTCTGTTTCTCTGCTCCAGAGATGCCAAGAAAAGCCTCAATTTTAGATTTCTTTCCACCAAAATGCAAGGGGCAGCAGGGGTTGGGGTGGGATACCCTTCAATACCTTCTGAAGTTGCTGCAAAATGCTCTGGAGAATTCAGATGGTGACTCACCCAGAAAATAAGCAGTTCATAACTCAGACTTTAAATAGCCCTCTGCAATTCTAGTTTAATGTTTCCCACTTGGCATTGCTTTGTGGAGTGTATTTAAGTACAACCACGCCTTTTTGTCCACAGTCTCCTGGGCTACTGTCTTCTCTAAATACTTTCCCTCCTGCTAGTATGGTGCAGAGTTCAGTGAGGGTTTCCCTCCTTTGCCCAGGGCAAAGCAAAGAATGCAATAGCTTTGCTAAGCAAAAAAACAAAACCAAAAACAAAAACGAAAAAAAACAAAAAGCAAACAAACAAAAAAAATCATTCTACCTTGCTATCTTCATATGGACTAGCCTGGTCTCCTTTATTGCAGAGAGGTATATGGATACTGAGAACTCCTCATTGCCAGATCAACAACTGGAGACTTCCCACACAGGCATGCAAAGAGATTGGGCGTTGAGCATGCTGTGACTAATTGTCAGCTTTAAGAGGCAGCTCTGTGACTTCTTTTCCTGCCTAAAGGAAGGCAGAGTCTTTTCTTACATGCAAAAGATGTCCTGACATAGATGTCCCCTGCTGTGATCCAACAGACTTCCGGGATTTTCATGGAGTAGTCCTTTATTCCAAAATAAGCCTGGTTATTCTCATAGGAACCTCCCAGATGGGGCACCACTACAGTGGGTTCAGCACCCAGGGTCTGTGCCCTTTGCCTTAATTCAAACATCAGTGCTTGAGGTGGTAGGGTGAAAGCAGAGGCTGTGGGATAATGGCCCCCGTGCTTCAGCCCTTCCTCCTCACATTTCAACCTATCCTGTCTTCAGCCATCTCTGTGGGAAATGGTGCCACTGTCCTGTTCTCTGCTGTGAATACAAAAAACACAACTCTCTATAGCTGCCTGCTTCTTTTTCTTTTTTAAAAAGATTTTATTTTATGTGTATGAGTACACTACCGTCACTGTCTTCAGACACACCAGAAGAGGGAATCAGATCCCATTACAGATGGTTGTGAGCCACCATGTGGTTGCTGGCAATTGAACTCAGGATGTTGGAAGAACAATCAGTGCTCTTAACCACTGAACCATCTCTCCAGCCCAGTGTGTAGCCCAGGCTGGCCTCAAACTCGTGATCCTCCTGCCTCTGCCTCCTTCAGCAAATCCTTTCGGTGTGTGCCACTGCAACCAGCCAGCTGCCTGTTTCTAAAGAGGCAATGTGAGGTTGTCAGGACAGCAAGACAGGGCTGCTTTGCTGTGTAGAGAGGATTCCAGAACAGGAGAACAAAGGCCAGGTGAGAAACATCTGAACTGCAGCTCACCAGGACCAGTGGTCTGCAGTGGGAATGGTAGGTGCCTATGCTTGGAAGAGGGTGTGCGTGCATGCATGTGCTCATGCAGATGATGTTCGAAGACAGCAAACAATATAAAAGAATTCTGGGATGTAGGATAAATATTAGACATCTGTAACTGGGATGTACGATCAGGAAGTAGGATCAGGGGAGAGAAGAAGCAAAGTAGCCCCACTGCAGGTATCACTGTGGTAGCTGTGACATGCACAGCATATCAGTCAGTCCAAATAGGCTAACATGTCTTTTTCTCAATCAAAGTAGAATATAGGATACTCCATAAGGCAAAGCAGCCATCTATAGCCCCGGCAAGACTGGCAGCTGGCTTTGAAAGCCTTCCTTTGAAGGGGAGCCCTGTGGTTGTGCTTCAGGTCTGCCTCAGGACACTCTTAATGCTGACTGATTCACTTTGGGGATCTACTTCAGGGCCCCTCCTCCATGGCCTTGGTGGACCATACTTATACACCTGGCTCTGTGGCTAAGACTGATCTGCCTGCCATGTTTCCATTTTCTTTCTTTAGTTTGGATTTGCCCTATTCTAAATGGTTGAATAGATGTAGGAGTTGGCCAAGGAACATAATGCTGATTCTCACCCCTGAGAATTCAGAGCCGCTGATCACCATGTCTTTCTAAGGCCGAAATTACCCTCTTTATATCGATATCAAGGGACACAGGCTAGACACTGAGGGTACACATTTTTCTCTCCACACTGGGTCACAGCATCCTGAACCTTCCTACAGATCAGGATAATTTAGCTCTGTCAAGTTGATGGTATCACTCTAGTTAGCTCTAGGCAGTCCTTGCTTAGACTTCACTGGAACTTTCGCTGTTGAAAGTGTGTGTATGTGCCCCCTTGGGAGTTGACCCACAGAGCTCAGAGCTCAGAAACAGAGAGAAAGCTCTCAGTTCCTTCCATAAATCAGGGAGTGATGGTGCATGGCATACTCCCGTTCCCACACTTGATTTTGCTCCCATGTGGTCTTTCTATTACAAGCACAGTGTCATGTAAAGATCTTTAACTCAGTGTTCGTGTCCTTCCCTGGAGGAGAGCACCCATCTCTGTAGATTAGAGCTTAAGATGACACATCAACTCCCTTCAATTGGCAGCAACAGTGATTTGTGTCCATTTCTAAGTGCCACCTTATGTGAAATGCCCAGTGAATTCCACACTGTTGGACCTACATTCACTTTCTTCACTGTAAAGGAACTCCTGTGTGTGAGTCAATGTCCTGACATCTATGGGACCATGTCAGAGAGCCACATACTCCCTAAGTACTCAAACTGCAATGTTTGCTGAAGCCTTACAGAAAGGAAAGGCAAATCAATACTCAGGATGTGTCCATTCATTCCCAAGCTAGTACTAAGGTAGTTTGTGTGTTGATATCTCTGCCCTTCTAGGGACTCAGACTTGTTCTTTGATGCTGGCAGCTTTGCTACTGAGTGGCAGCAGGAGTTTAGAAGTCCTCAGGAAAGTGACAGTGCATACCACTGGCCTCATTCATAATGCCCGTCTCTGGCTGCCTTCTCGCTGTACCATCTTATAGAAGAAACCAAAGGTGCTTAAGAGAGCAAGAAGAGGACTAACTCAGCTTTTAT
The DNA here is from genome assembly GCA_019843965.1 of Rhynchomys soricoides. Taxonomy (NCBI): domain Eukaryota; kingdom Metazoa; phylum Chordata; class Mammalia; order Rodentia; family Muridae; genus Rhynchomys; species Rhynchomys soricoides. The sequence goes on along the minus strand of JADRCH010000180.1, from coordinate 3,028,649 downwards.
GGTGACATCAGCCCACCCACTTCCCTTGTTAATTCTCTCTTCTTCATACTATCACACTGACTATCCAATTTCAGTGTGAGGTATGGAGGGACAAGCATGTATCCCATGGAACCCCATATGACCATAGTATTGACCTGAGAGAAAGGCACAAGTGTAACAGTGGCAGAGACCTATGGACTGTGTGCAGTATGGACTGTGTGCTTTTGGGTCTTGCTCCTGCTCGATCACAATGAACCTCATCTGAAAATGGCCTGCTGCTGAGTTGTGAGTTGGCGAGTTCTGAGAAGACTCAGCACGTGAGGAAAATTCCCAGTTGCTATGCCTGGCATCCCATGATGACTTATGCCATCTCTGCCATATTAAGAATAGCTTGGATTTTTTAAAGTCATAATTATCCGATGGAAAGGTCTTACACTTGTCCTGGCCTCCAGGATCTATGCTATGATTTCTACACTGAAACCTTCAGTAAGGTTCACAAAGCATTTTTTTTCCCCAATATGGGCTCAATCTGGATGTGCTAGAGACCCCTTTCCTGCCAGGAGTCTTACTCAAAGGTGAAATGTGCCTTGTGCAACCAAATATGCACCACAGCATTCTGTGGAAACTCGTGTCTTTAGAACATGAAGAGAAGACATCTGCCTTTTACTTCATTTCTTTATGGTGGAAGATCCAGATTTTTTTTTTTTAAAAAAATAGTCTACTTTCAATAACTAAAGGTTTAAATAATTAACTGACATATTAAAAATAAACTTGTAATTCCTTTTTGGTTTTTGTTTGCTTGGTTGTTGGGTTTTCTTTTTTGTTTTTCTGTTTGTCTGTCTGTTTGTTTGTTTGGAGACAGGGTCTTACCACGTAGATCTGGCTGTCTTAGAACCCACAGAGATCTGCCTGCCTGCTCCTGCTTCCTGAGTGCTGGGATTAAAGATGTGCACCATTACACTCTACTAAACTTATAATTTCACATTTTAGAATTAATTTAGAACTTATCTCTGGAATCCATAGTATTACTGGGCATGGCCAATAGCCTGCCAAACAATGCCTTTCTTGGCCAACTCCTTAAGCATAATACTAGAGAAGTAGTGGGTAAGTGAGATTCTCAGTGATATATTCAGACTCTAAGTATCTTTTCCTACATTTAGACAACAAAACAAGGATAATTAATATAATTCTGATTTAAAACTATAACTTTAGGTATGTGTGGTTGTTCATACTTTTTATCCCAGTGCTCAGGACATGGATACAGGATGATCATAAATCAAGACCAGTCTCAGATGTACAGTAACTACCTACAGCCTGACTATATGGAAACCCTGCCTTATCAATGACCAGCATGTACAGTAAACCTAAATGTACAGGAGTGATACACATACCTTGATGGCAACCATCAACTCTACCTGTGGCTTAAGACCCACTCAACAAGAGGGATTTCATACCTGGTACTAGTAGAATAGATAACTACTCAGAGCTAGTGAAATCTGGCAATTGGAGAAGAATCTATAACCACTCATTTAGTATACCAGCATAGTCCCTAACAACAATCCATAAACATTTGTCCTTAGACCCAAAGATAAGTGTAGTCTTCTTTCCCTCATTATGGAAGCTTCTTTTTGTAACAGAGACTACTCAAGCAATCAAAATGCAGAGTTTTAGTTCCCCGTCCCAATAGATGGGTTTACAAAACACTCCTGCATCTAAGGATCAGGGAATATTACACAAGAGGGGGCAGAAGGATTACAAGAGCCAGAGAATGGGGGTTTGCTATGAGATTATGTCTCCTAGTAACATCAGAAGCTCTCATAAAGTCTCACCAATCCAGGACATGTGTACCATGCCACCAGAGGGAGGCATGGGATTGGTGAGGTAGGGCATGCTCAAACCCTGGAAATCTCAAGAGTTTGAGAAGGCAGGAGTGGAGCTAACTCTTTCCCTGTCTCCATGCCTGCTTAGGGGCACAAAAACATCACCCCCAAGTAGGTCATCATGGGACACCAGCACCTGGAATTCTTCCCCATGCAAATAGAGCAGTATAACCATCTTAGCCTCAGCCAATAGAAAGCATTTACCCCTAAATCACATCCTACTCTCCAAGGTTCATATAGTCCCTGTCCACATGGACCAAAGCACACAAGTTATTTCACCAAGGATTGTCTGAGAGTGGCTGCTTTTACTGAACTGTAACTCTTGGGGAAAGATTCTCTCCTTGGAAGCACTCATCGTTGGATCTTGGACCCGCATGCCTGGGCTCCTGTTGCTCACAGAGGCTCACACTTCTGACAATGTCGTCACCACTGCAGCCGCTGTGGGGCCCAGGACCCAGACCGCTTGCCCTGTGCTGGCCGTCCTAACCTTTTTATTCCTTTTCTAAGAGCTGAAACATTCCCAGCATTCCATGGCCAGACCAGCGCGTCGTGGACCCAATTCCCAGACTCTGCTTCACCTTCCTTGGTCTTGTGCACAGCAAGGTCTGATGCCCCAGAGGAAGGGGCAGACTGTGGACCCCACAGTGACTATAATTGAGACTGCTCCATGGTTGAATGCAAATCCTGTCAGCTACGGGGAAATGTATGAAAATCCATGAACTCTTCCTCATACAAGGTCATCACTCAACTTTATTTGACCAAGCCAAGTTTGTTACTTCTGGTTCATTCCTGGCATCAGCCAGTATGTATTAGCAGGACTCATAGCTTCTTTGGAACAGAGGTCTGGCACTCTCTTATACTCTACTGACTATTATTTAACCCTCCCTATAGACCTCGAGGCCAGGGTGAGCGATCAGAGTTATGAGTTACATCTTAAAAGAGAGATTTCAGGTTTTCAGACAGGAAGGAATTACAGGCTCTAACTGGGGAGAGATGGGTTCCTGCTGCAGGCTCTGAGGCATTGCAGAGACAACAGTGAACCTGGTTTGTTATCAGAGCCTGAATACTGAAGCATTAACATCCCAGGAAACCCATAGACACTTGTCAAGACACCATAATTCGGGAGACTTGGGTTTTACAGAGGTATTTCTCTACATGTTCTTTCTTTCAGGGTCCCTTTTTTTTATCCCCATGAGGTTTGAAGAGCAAGTCTTCCCTGGATATTTGCCTCAGAAAATCAGTGATAGGTTTTGCACAGAGCTTGAGTTTCAGTTCTTTTCTGTCCTCCTAAAGGAGGATGTAAGAGCCCCTTAGTGACAGATTGGGGACATACCCTGATTTTTATAACCTGTCTTTAAGTTGCCTAGAGACTCCACACAGTTGTCCATTGTCTTTAGAATATCAGCAGTGGTTCTCAGCAATATTCACGTAACCCCACCGTGGCCATCACTATTTCTCTCCACTTACCATATACCTTATTAACTAGTGCATCCTCCTCCATGACTGAGTCATTTCATGTCACCATTGGGATGTTGCTTTGTGCCTGCTCCCATCAGTTTTTTGGTGTTAGAAGATTGATATTTTACTCTACTACAGGCTGGCCTGCAGTTCCCTATATATCCCAAGCTGTCCCTGAATTTGGACTAGTTCTCTTACTCAGTCTCACAAGTGCTGGGATCTCAGACATGAGCTACCATGCTGAGCTCTCCATGCTCTATACTTTTTGAGTTGAGTCCTCATTGACCATCAGGTATCAGGGATTTACCTCCATAATTCCATTAGACTAACTGCCTTCTAGGACCATCCCGAAACAAATTTGCAAGATGGGCTGTATAGCAAACATGGGCAATTGGATTTAGCATGGTGTCCACCAGGGCTGAATATCTGTGGGGAAAGGGTGTATAAGGAACATAAACTATGTAGTTGATTCAAGCTATCCCCATGTTGGGCTGACAGGGCTGGGCTTTCTTACCTCTGCTTCTCTCAGTCACTAGATACACACTACCCTGAGAAGAGCATGTCACTGAGAGAGGAGGCCCTCTACGGTGGGTCACCCATGGGGGTTGGGAACTGGAGAAGCTGGTCCTGCCTTGGAGGAAGAAGGGAAGTGTATTTTCTCACCTGCAACAATCGGAGATGTACTGGAGGACTGAGGAGTTGTTTTCATTCCGGTAAGTGATTATCCATTGCTTTAGAAACTAAAACCATTCTGTAAATGGTAAAATAATATTTATGCTTTATTTGTGTGCTTTTCCCCATTCAAGGGGTAGAGACTTCATCTATTTCTTCATACAAAGGAAATTTACTCTGCTCCTTTCTGGACTTTTTCTTGGACATTTAAATATGTTGTTCTGAGGTTAGTTTGGATAAGAGGGAATTCTGTCCAAGCTAAAGATGCTCCACAATGGGGAGAGAGGGAAGAGAGTGTAGGGGAGGGGTACAGGGAGAAGAGAGACTCTTTGGAGATAGGGCCTTGTCAGGTAGGTGTGGCCTTGTGGGAAGAAGTGTGTTACTGTGGGCATGGGCTTTAAGACCCTCATCCTAGCTGACTGGAAGCCAGTCTTCTCCAGTTTGCCTTTAGAACAAGATGTTGAACTCTCAGCTCCTCCTATACCATGCCCGCCTGGATGCTGCCATGCCCCCACCTTGACGATAATGGACTGAACCTCTGAACCTGTAAGCCAGACCCAATTAAATGTTATCCTTGTAAGACTTGCCTTGGTCATGGTGTCTCTTCACAGCAGTAAAACCCTACGAAACCTGAAGTCCACGAAGGTAAATATGGAATGGTCAAATGCCCTATGCTTCCAGTCAGGCAGCTGCTCAATGGTGGGCACACACAATTGTGGGGATACATGGCCTAGCTTGACAGGTGTCAGAACAATATGATAACACTTGGTGCTTTGTTGTTGTTTGTTTGTTTTGTTTTGTTTTTGTTTTTTTGGTTTTTTTTTTTGTTTTTTTGTTTTGTTTGTTTTTCGAGTCAGGGTTTCTCTGTATAACCTTGGTTGTCCTTAAACTCACTCTGTAGACCAGGCTGGCCTCAAACTCAGAAATCCATCTGCCTCTACCTCCCAAGTGCTGGGATTAAAGTCGTGCGCCACCACTGCCCGGCTGCACTTGGTGCTTTGTGAGTATCTTTGCCACAACTTTAAAATTAAAATGGTAAGGAGATGATCCCAGCTACAAGAAGAGCTTTGCATTTCTAGATCACCTGGAAGGAGCCGGGCAAGGCTTTAGAAGTAGCTTATGGGAAGAAATCAGTGGTGTAAAAGTGTAAAATCTATCAAAGTGTATCAGAGTGATTCTAGCTCTGTCTTCCCTGTAAAGGAACCCAGTGTGCACCCCCTCTTTCCTTACTACCTTCCCTGCCTCCAGCCATCTGGACCCCTTCTCTCCAGATGGATGCTGACAGTAGGGTAAGCATTTTCTGCAAAGCTGCCTTCCTGCACCTGCTTGTCCCTCTGAGGTCAGCAGCAGGCATGGCCTACTCCACGCCCATCCTGTTTGCTATTTCTTACATTAATCTGATCTCATTTCTTGTCCCAAGCACGTTATTTATAGCCCCACTTTAGGAAAAATAAGCTACCCCCTTACTGTTTTTGTTTAATCATCAGGGTTTTCCTTACCACATTCAGTTGCCTTTCACATCGCTTACATTGTAGCATCTTCCTCCAGTTCCCACAGGTAGGAGCCTCTTTGGGATTGTTAGTTGTAAAGCATCATGTTGCAATATTTCTCATAGACATTTCAAAATGCCATTTCAAAAAATGAGCTCTTGAAGGACTGTGACATGCCCATGTTAGAATTCTGACTAAATTAAAACAATCCCCTTGCAGTGATTACCAAACATCATTAAAAATAGAAATCGAAAAATGTGCATTTCCCAACCTCACTGAAAATAAATGGAAAAAGGATGTGGAGGTTTATTTGTAGCGAGGGCGATTTAATGAATCTGATTTATGTTTCCTCAGTTCCAAAATGCTTCTCCTTCATAAACCCATGATCTCATCGGTCCATGTTTAAGACATGCTGACTGACTGCAAGGCTTTACTGAGAGGCTCTGACTTTCTTCAATCTGTTCTGCTAATCATCCAAAGACCCTGGGATATTTAGGAGTTGGTCTGTGCTTCTACCCTTTTCTCTAGTCTCACAGCTTTCATCCACTTCTCGTTAGTCCTCATGTTTCTCTGATCATCACTCACTTTTGCTTCCACTGAATAAGCACAATGAACTTTCTTCAAAGCTCTATCTGCTTGAGAACATGCAAATAAATAGGACAAACCAAAGTTCCCACCCCATGGGGACAGTTGGAGAGAAAAGGAGAACAAAGAATTTAAAATATTGGTATTAACATGTGAGACGCATGAATACCAAAGGAAGAAAAAGAGCAGAAAGGGTTGCTGGATAGAAGACTTCGAAAGGGAGAGCTGAAAAAGACAGAAATGGCTTGAATGTGAAATGCCCTCCAAAGGCTCATGGTGTGAATGCTGGATGCTATTATTTTGTACTTGTAGTACTATTCTGAAGGCTATGGAGCCTTTAAAACAGTAGTTTTAAACCTTTCTAATGTTGTGACCCTTTAATGCAGTTCCTCATGTTGTGGTGACCCCCAACCATAAAATTATTTTCAATGCTACTTCATAGCTGCAATTTTGCTACTGTTATGAATTGGAGTATAAATATCAGATATGCAGCTGATCTTAGGCAATCCTGTGTAAAGGTCATTTGATGCCCCACAGATTGAGAATCACTGCTTTACAATGTAGGGACTGGCTGTGGTTGGTTGAAGTAGGCCCTTAAGGGCAGGACTTTGAAGGTTATTCTAACTTTTACATTCATTGTACATCTCTGCCTCCTGGTCTGTGGACATGATGCAAACAAACCTCTGTCTTTCGAGCTGCCACCATGGACAGAACCTTTTTGTGCTGCCTTGCCTCCCAGGCCCGGGAGGGACTGTACTTACTGATATGTTGAGGCAAAATAACCCCTCCTCCCTTAAGTTGGTTCTATCAGATACTTGGTTACAATGAGAAGGAAAGTGGCTACTATAAAAAATCAGATCATTGCTGCAGGATCGTACCTGACCATGTAGTTCTTGGGCTTTTAGAACTGGTTTATGGTGCGGGGTGAAAAAGTTTGGAGCTTCAAGCTAAAGAAGCCAAAGATTGCTATATACGGAGCTTAATGGAACGTCCTGGGGGGAAGCCAAAAGAACAAACTCCAATAGAAATCCAATCAGTACATTTTGCAATTAAGATGTTCCACCTGGTAGCAAAGACTCAGGTGGTAGGTCATTCCATATCACATTTGTCCCATATCCTGAAAATTTTAGAGATGCTGAATTCAAAAATAATTTATTGGTTTGGTAGAGGAAATTTTAGGGCTGTACAATGCTCAGGAGTTGGCATAGTTGTAGCTCGATGATTTTAATGTGTTTATAATGAGAATCCAGAGCAAAGTGTTGAGCATAACATGAAAAATGTATGCTTTTCAACATTTATTTGCTCTCTCTCTCTCTCTCTCTGTCTCTGTCTCTGTGTGTGTGATGTCTGTGTGAATGTGGGTGCACATAAACCACAGTATACACGTGGGGGTCAGAGGACAACTTAGAGGCATCAGTTTTCTCTGTCTAGAATATGGGTTCTAGGTATCAAACACAAGTCATCAGTTTTGGAAGCAAGCACTTTTACCAAGTGAGTCATCTTGGTGGCTCAAAAATATACAGTTTGGTGAGGAAAGAAACTTTGAATGCCTTTAAGGTTTTAAAAAATTAAGCACTGTTGATGAAAGCTGATAGTTGCTAAAGAAATTCCCCAAATGAGATACTGTAAACTTTCCAATGAGACAGCAGAAAATGTAGCTGGCAGGTAAGACTCTGATCCACAGAAAGCTCCAAGATTCAAAAATACAAAACTACATGGGAAACTTTCCCTTGAAAGATATAAAAAAGTAGAGACATGAGAACTTTCTGCTCCAAAATAACGGTTTAAGGAAATGTTTTTCTGGACTCGGCTTCCCATGCACTCAGAAGATCTGCAGCCAGTGGGGCCTGGCCACCTCTCAGGCAACAGGTCATCCATGTTATACTGATTCTGTAAGCATACAGAATGTAAGTTTTATAAGCTCGTGAATCCTTTAAAAAAAAAAAAAAAGCCATTAAGGTCAAGAAGAGTGTAACAGGCTCCATTTCCTGTACAGAAGCCTTGGGAAGTCAATGCTGCAAGTGATGAGGAGGGAGCCTGAGCTACAGCTGAGACACAAGGATATTGAAGGTGACAGGAACATGGGAACCACCAAGGAAATCTTCAGGTGCCAAATGGAGCTGATCTAAAAGAGAGGCCATGTGTGCTGCAAATGACAAGGCCACATTCAGTTGGATCTCACCTCATGCTCTTTATCACTTGGATGACAGATAAGGGATTGTAGGAGTTAATATTTGCCCTGATCCTTTGTAAATGACCTTGTCCAATCTTTTCCTTCTGTATCTTCATTCCTCCCTTTGGAATAAAAATGCTTACTATGGAATTATATATTGGAATTATTGGGCTGGTCATGTTATGATCTTTTTTTTTTTTTTTTTTTTACAGGCTTACATTTAAGTATTGGCCTTGAGCCTCAGAAGAGAGTCTGAACTTCTGAACATTGCTGAGTCTCTAGACCCATGGAACTTCTGAAGTTAGACTGAATGCATTTTTCCTTATGAGATAGCCGTGAACTTTTGGGAGTCATGGATGGAATACCTTGGTTTCCTTTTGAAATATCCTCCATGGGCTCATGTTTTGAATGTTTGGTTTGTGGCTTGTTTGTGACTTTCAGGCTTTAAGAACTTTTAGGAAACCTGGGTGGCTGGGGTAGCTTACTAGGAGTGTTCCTCCTGTCAGTTCTGTTCTCTGCTTTTTGGTCTGGGGTCATAGCGTAAACAAGTCACTACATTGTGCTTTGCTACCATGGGAATTGTTCCATGCTTTCTTCTTGGCTACAATGAGCCACACCTTCTGAAACCTTGAGCCAAAACAAACCCCTTCTCCCTTACATTGATTTTTCCAGGTATCTTGCCAAAGCAATAGTAAGTCTTGGTGAACTGCATGATGGTTCCCAAAAGAGAGTGGTATAGTCTAATTATAATCTTACAGGTTCTCTCTGTCTACCGTGGATAAATCAAACAGAGGGAGTCACATACAGCAGCAGAGCATCCAATAAGAGAAATAATTCAGTCATTTAGCTGAGAACGTGTAGAAGCTTAGATCCCAATGCCAGCAGATAAAGTGATAATTATTTTAGAGGTACAGTGTTTGGGCCCTGATGTGGTCTATGTTCTTTGTAGTAGACAAAAGCTAGTCTCCATATGCAATTCTCGAGCTTGAGAATTCATAACCAATCCTTGCCATCTTAACCATGTCCTGTTCGTTTTCCAGACCTCTGACCCTTTGTACCCAGTGCTCTTCCTTCATACTCTAGTAAATCACTCATATTCCCACCAAAGCTACCTACTCTAACCGGTTTGTATGACCATCTTCCCTACTGCACACACTGAGCCTGCTCCCAGAGTCCATGTCTCCTCCCTGCCCGTGCCTTCCCATCCTTAAACCCTATATTCACGTTCCATCTCCCTAATGCCGTTTTTCTTCCCATTTTACATCCATGTTAGCACTGCTATTCTCTCTGTGTCCCTCAGAGTCCGTACCTCATGCACTGACAGCTTAGCTTACACTAATTTGCATTATTTTCTAGCTGACATTTTGCTGCCCAACCAAGGGCATGAACTCCACAAAGACAGAGACCGAATAAAATCTATTCTTGTAAAATGTGCATCCCTCCAGCACAGATGAGGAAGATAATGTATGTCTATCAAACATATGTCTAACCAACTTTGCTGGACTTACGAAGTCGAACATATGTGTTTTAAAACTAAGTTAGCTTAGGACAATAAAGGAGATCAGAGTATAATTACACAAACATGCATGAAGATCCATTATAAAACCCACAATTTTGTATACTCACGTAAAAATAATTAAATGAACACATAAAAATTAATAAATTAAGTTAGTCTTTGCACGATGATCTGGTGAGCTGCCTTGACCAGGTAAAAGACAGGGCACGTTGGCAAACATGATGGTGCTGACTGGCACTTGCAACTCCTTATTTATGACTCTGGCTTTCCTAGAACATACTTACTGAGGGGCTTACAACCTTGTGTGTCTGCTTCCCAGAACTGTAGTGATAGTACCTTGAATAGCTCATATAAAGCCTACTTTCCCCAGCATACAAATTCACTCTTTCCAGCACTGCCTGCCATCTCTTACCCATTCTACAATTTCTCCCCCAACCCCACCTGCCCTCTTGCATCATGTGGATTATTTGTAATCATCACAGATCTCATTCCTGACTTGCTGAACTGCGTCTTTATTTATACTGGGTACAGGTTTTTTCTTACCAGCTGTGGACATTTTTGCAAGCTCTATATTACCACCTAGTTAAAATGACTGCTTGGTTCCATTTCTCTTATTAAAGATGGATTAAGGATAATCATTTTGAAGTCATCTTTAGTCCCATGCTCTTGATTTACTAGCAGCCTTTAAAAAAAAATGTGTTCCTACGAATCGTTCCTCTGCTTTCTAGCACCACTTGATGGTATCAAAACACATTTAAACTTGGATGTTCACTTCACTTCCTCCTTCAGTGGATGCAGTTTGTGTTCATTTTCTATTGAACCTCTTGGAATACTGGAAGATCGGGCCTTTTCCTTCTTATCTATGTGTCTTTTGCAAGTTGTCCTTTTAAGGTTTTAGCTCCCAATGATCTTGAATAGGAAGCAGGAACTGTGGTGCTGTGGGCTTCATTTAGGGTTGATGTTTCTCAAATTAGCTTTCTTGTTTGTTCTTAGGATTTTCTTGTCTCCTTACTATGCCAGCAGTAGTCAGTACCATCTATGAGCGGTCTCACACTCACCCATGAGAAGGTTCAGTGACCAATCACAAGCCTTTTAAAAAGAATATATGTCATGGTGTGTGTATTACAGGTCTTGAAAATATTTTCCAGTCCAGATCCTATAAGCAAATTCTAGTAACTGGCTTTATGTTTAGATGCCCTGGGCCTAATACCTCATTTAATGAGTTGTGCTGGTCCTCAGTTTTTCTTGCCCTTGTGTGTTATTCTCCTGAGCCTCAGCTAAGAGTTCAGAGCCACATTCTTCATACGGAGAGGGTCTCAGCTAGACTCATGTTTGAGCAGCAGTGTGCTCAGAAGTATATGCCTAGTTAAGGGGCAAAGACAACTAGCAAGGATTACTCCACAAACTCCTCAATGCCAAACGGATCTTTGGATAAGTGGTGCCACATGTCCACTGGATGGCTTACTCTGCTTTCCCACATGAGCATCTGTCCAACATTACTTCTTGACAGGATGCCTGACCCATGGCTCATCTGACCTGATTCTTTTCTAGCTAGCATCTCATTCAGGCAACCAGTTCTAATAGAGCTTTGAATGATTTCTCCCTATTTCAGGCTCTCTTTAAGCTTTCTTCTCAATAAGAACATCCACTGAACATCGTAGTGTTTGTTGCAGTCCCATCTTTATCTCATAAGTTCTGATCCATTGGCTGGTGCCTTCTCAGCATCCCAAAGTCTTCTGCCCAAGACAGATCTGATCTGTGTCTGTTTCCTGCCATGGTAGTTGGGTTTGGTAATGCCCCTTCCTCTTCCCCTGTTTGCAGCCAGAATTCTGGTGTGTTGTTCTGCAAAGAGAGCCCTCAAGGATCTTTTAAGTTTCCCCTGAAGCCTGCATCAGTTTTCATCACCAGAACATGGAGCTGTTCATGATATAAGAACGACCTTCTGGACAGACTGGAGATGATAAAGAAAATACCATAATCTTAGTTAGCTTCTTTCTGTTCTAGAAAAATTAAACATTAGTAGCTATGATGTTTTAAAGAGTAATGAAATGATCATCTCAATGCTTATGGTAATAAATCATTGTAAGTTATAACATTTAGCTTTGAATATTATACAGGAAATCTAGTAGTTCATATTCCGTTTGTAGGAACAAAAACAAGTACATAACATTTAGGTGGCAATGTTTAGCTTACTTTTTGAGAATCTCATATATGCATATAATACATTTTGTTTATACCCCCTCTTCTTTCTTCCCCCAACTCTCCATGACTTTCCCTCACGTCCCTTTTTAACTCATATCTTCTTCTTTTTTAAAAAATAACCTGCTACATCCTATTATTGCTGCTCATATGTGTATGGGCAATCTACCCCCACGGACTGAACTCCTAAAGAAAACTGACTTTCCATCTCACAGCACATCAATTGCCAGTAGCTCCTCGGTTGGGGCTTCTTGAGCTTCTTCCTGTCTGTGCTGGAATTTCGGCTGGCCCAATCTTATGCTAGTCTTGGGCAGGCAAACACAGCTGTAGTATGCTTATGAAGGTTACAGCTCTGACATATTTAGAAAATACATTTTGCAGCATCAGACCTCCATGACTTCTAGTTCTTAGACTCCTTCCATGCCATCTTCTATAATTTCCCCTAAGTGCATAGTGCTGAGCACTCATAGTCACTCTGTGCTTTGACTGGTTTTGAGTCTCTGTTAACCACTGTCCATGCAAGATGATGCTTCTCTGATGAGGGCCAACAGTTACTCTTATCTATGGCTATAAGGAAAAAGATTTATAAGACAGTTTGATTTTGTGTCTATTTAGCAAAAATAGTGGCAGGTCCTCTGCTAGGGCCTCTGACATCCCCAGCTGCATAGTCTCAACCACATTTAAAGGAGGCTCTTTCACTCTAAACAGTAACGTTCCACTTAACAGCATGCCTTATGGATACAGTAAAAGAATCAGACAAAGGCTCATGTATGAAGATATTTATTAAATTATTATATTGTATTATGGAGGATTGGTTCCCTGAGATCTGTGGGATCTCAACCAAAATCCTCCAGATGCACAAGCCCTGGCAGTACAATGCCCTGTAACTGCATCTTCATAATGCAGTCTTCTCATGTGCTTGCTAATCTCTCTGAATTATTTTGTAATATCTAACACAGTATAAATGCTTGGTCAGTAGTCACACTGTCTATGGAATAATGACAGGAAAATAGTGTCCATGCATGTTCCAAGCTGATGTTTTAGATCTGCAGTCGGTTACATCTGTGCTGTGGAAGGTCAGCTGTATTTAAAACAGCAAACACCGTGAGACAAAATGTCACCAATCAAAGAAAGCTAACTTAGAATATAACTGCGTATACTGTGTCACATCATGAAGCCATGGAAATATTTTTTTAAAAAAGTATTTTAATGTGGGAAAATAATCCATTGTAAGTGGAAACAGTAGGCTGCAAACTACTGTATTCTGTGATGTCATGTGTCATGGTGTGAACATGTCCATTGTAAGTGGAAACAGTAGGCTGCAAACTACTGTATTCTGTGATGTCATGTGTCATGGTGTGAACATGTGCTCTCTCTGTGTGTTGTGTACATAGGAATGGGAAAAAATTCAAACGTTAATAGTACTAACTGTTCTGGGGCTAGAATAGAATTTAGTTATGTTTTCTCAGATTTTTTCCATGGTAAGCATGTATTGCTTTTATAGTCCCCAGAATGGCATTAAAAACATGAAAATAGCTAGGCTGCAGTTTAATGTAAGTGTTTTTCAGCTCCTGGATCTGTTGAGGGATGGAATGAGAGGGAGAGTTAAGTAGAGAAGCGTATCTGCCTCTCAGATGGTTTCTCTGCTATACTGCGCTCACTCTTGAGAGAGAGCAACTTCCGGCTTCCTCATAAATACATGAATCTTAGCCGGGCAGTGGTGGCGCATGCCTTTAATCCCAGCACTTAGGAGGCAGAGACAGGTGGATTTCTGAGTTCGAGGCCAGCCTGGTCTACAGAGTGAGTTCCAGGACAGCCAGGGCTACACAGAAAAACCCTGTCTCGAAGAAAAAAGAAAAGAAAAAACTCAAAATAATCTTTAAAATAAATAAATAAATACATGAGTCTTATTTTCTCATGCTCAATCATAATACTGTAAGTCTTCTTTGCTGAGATGAACCTTATACAACCAAACAGTCAGAAATAAACAGAATAGCTAGCTCTCATCTTCCAGTTCCTGTTACTCCTGTCAGAGTTCCACAGGTGGCTGAACAATGAGGCCCACTGCGCTTACTTCTTGAGAAGTGGGTACAACGGGCAGAGTGTGGCGCCTCCTTTTGAAAGGATAGCAGAGAACACAAGATGCCTGCTGGAAATTTCAAAGCAATTGTGACCTCTGAGAACACGGGGTGTTTTCAGACTGTTTTAGAATCATTTTACATGTTTTGAAAAACTTCCTAGAGAAATTTTGCTCAGAAGCCTTTTGTGTGAGGGAGATGCTGGATGTAGGATCCAGGCAGTCGAGGAAGAAAAAGGCAAACCTCAGACGCCTTCCTGGGCTGGACCACATGTGGCTTTGTTTCCCCGAGCCACAGTACAGCTGTAGTGTAAGCCATTGCTTCTGCATACTGCCTGCCAACAAGCCCTTCTACTGAGCCCTCCTCATTGAAGGCCTGTGGACAGCTTCCTCACTTCTTGCCAATCTTTCCTGGGCTCCTAGTGGGTAAGGGATGTTCTGGTCTGGCTCTCCTGTGCTGGCTTCACGTCCCTTCTCATCAGCACCGAATGCCCCAGTTCTGACTTAAGCATTCCTGAGTGTTAAAGCTGTATTTTCCTAACCCCAAACCAGAACATGTGGGAGAAGGACAATTTCTCTCAATTTGTCTTGAAAAAGCCTTTGTAGTATAAAATTTAGATCATATTTAGTTATATTTAGTAAGAAAAAAGTTGTGCGAAGTTCAGCTTTTACAATTTGATGGTCACCACACGTAGGCTCCATATCCCTGTGATGCCCTAGACATGCAGCCAGGGCTTCCTGGGAATCCCCTTCAACCCACTCTCACAATTCCAGCTTGCACTTGGTAGCTGTTCTTGCCAGGCAGCTGGTTTTTCCCTCGCAGCTCCTCCCTGGTAGGAACCTCACTCTTAATCTCTTAGCCACTTATGAGCCCACAGCTCAGCAGCTTTGCAGCTCTGAGCCTCCTCCCAAAGGTGCTGCTGCTGCTCTTTAACACCACAGCTTTATAAAGATTCCATGTATTTAATGAGCGTTTAAAGTGTAAGACCTGACCTCTTCTGTTTTTCAGTGGAAGTTTCATATTTTCAAAAGGTCAACCAAAGACAACGACAATTTATCTCAAATTAAATATTACTTGTACAGCCAAGTATTTAAATAGCCATTTCCAACGAAGGGATGAGCAGAGACCAAAAAAACTTCAAGGATCTTTTCTCAGCCACAAATGGTCTCGCTGGGTGGAACTGGCCCTCTTCAATATACGATCTGCTTTAACCTTTGAGATCTCAAACTGAGATGGGTCTCTATTTGCCATGAATTTTGCTGGCATTCAAATACCTCGTGAATATTCTAGTGAGACTGTGAAAATGGACACATTTTCCTTATGGAGAAGTGTATCTCAGAATCTTCTTTCAAAATAACTCGTTATCATGGATATCTATAGGGTGTCCAACTTTTTGACATTGTAAGTCATCACTGACATTGCCATCTTCAAAGTTCACACTTAAGAACTGTGTAATTGAGTTTAAAATAACCAAATAATAAAAAAATCAAGAAAAAAAAAGTCCCCTGATGGTTATGGTAAGCTTCTAAGTTTGTGTGTTGCTGTTTTAATCTCTGTATCCTACCTGGATCAGGTGAGGGAGACCTAAAGGCTGAGGTTTGGAGAGTCTGCTAAAAGAGGTGTGTGTGTGTGTGTGTGTGTGTGTGTGTGTGTGTGTGTGTGAGAGAGAGAGAGAGAGAGAGAGAGAGAGAGAGAGAGAGATGCTGTTTTTGAGCTGTTGAGAGTGAACAGGGCTGTCACAACTAAAGACTGGATGGTGGCTGGTGGCATGAACTGGCTAATGTGAAGAATTTGTGTGCCTCAGGAAGATGTGTGCCTCAACTACACTGAGCACTGAGCCCAATATGGGAAAGCAGAGAGCCACCTTTTTGTCTGCAAAGGCAGACACTGTGGTGCCGGATAGTAAGTATTGTCTTAAGATTGATAAGTGTTTTGTTCTCTAAAGTGGCAACTCAAAAGATTGGTGTTTTCAAATCTATGGTGAGAAAATGAATTCAAAGTATACCAGTGGACTCATCATTAAAAAGAGAGGAGTTAGAATATCTTCACTTGGTTCTGTTTCCCAAGAAGATCTAGGTAAACTCATTTCTTTCCTGCTCAACATCTCTAAGCATGGAAAAAAGATTGCCCTACAGATTTTTAATTGAAGAAGGCCTCTTAGAGAACAAAAGTGACCTTAGCAGGAAAATGAACGTGTTTCAGATTCCCATGGAGCTTCTGTCCCTGTGCTAGATAGCAGTTTCCTTGGAGATATAACATTTCATCTTTGAGGAAAGCTTATTAAGTTCAGGAAACAAGCAACTCAAAAGCTTCAGGAAGTCCCTGAAAATTGCCATATTTAACAGGTCCTTCTCTCCCCAACACACACACACACACACACACACACACACACACACACACACACACATATACCATAAGGAGTACTGGAAGACACTCTCAGCATTAAAAAGAACCATGTTAGCTCATAGGCTTTTGAACTTTTGGCACTTGCTCATTGGGAGGCTCCTCTCTTGTTAAAAAGCTCTGGGAAATGAGGAGCCATCTTTGCATACTCATGTGGCTGTCAAAGATAGACTTCTTTTACTAAATATAACCAAAAAATCCCAGCACACTTCACTTTTGCTGATGGATTCAAAAATGTTTTTACTGGCTCTTGTTTTGCTCTATCCAATATATATGCTTTGTGACCTACTGGATCTGAAAATTCTAACGCTTGCCCACTTAATTTCAGTGACAGCTGGAGACAGTGCATGTTACATACTTTCTTCTCTCCAAGGATTTGGAGTACTATAGAAAAATCAAAACAAAACAACAATAACAACAACAGAATTCACTGGAATCCCCCAAACCATGACAGGTTTGTAATGAAATGGGATCAAGACTACCATCAGTGAATTACAAGTGAACGCATTAGATGAAAGGTTCAGATGACTAGTTGGTCACATGACAGAGGAATGAAGAGGACTCTGTTCAAATATGAGCCACTGACAGAGTAAAGCACACACATGTTGGGGTGTAAGGAGAGAGCGTTATATAAACATCCAACCTTCATGATTCTGATTTACAACCAACCAAACTGATTAATAGACGCACAGGTTGGTTCCCCAGCGAGAGAAAAATATATGATTCAGTTCAATTTGAAGAATTTTACCTTCCAACACAATAAGAATGCATTAGCCTTCCTTCCAGTAGATCAGTGGTTCTCAACCTGTGGGTCATGACTCCTTTGGGATTCTGTATCAGGTAGCCTGCATTTCAGATATTTACATTACAATTCACAACAGTAGCAAAACTAAAGTTATTAAGTAGCAATGGAATAATTTTATGTTTGGAGGCCGTTACACTATAAGGAACTGTATTATGGGCCTCAGCATTTGGAAGGTTGAGAATCACTAAAGTAGATGAAATCCAAGATTCTTTCTGTAAACTAAAATCACATTTGTCTGAAGAAACCAGTGAAGTTACTGAGTAGCTCAAAATCAGCTATGTACTTGGTGGGATGAGACAGTGTTTATGCCATCAGTGTTGCTGTCATTGTGAGTAACACTCTGAATGAATGAATGTGGCATGTGTGGGGACAAATCATACTGTGGTGGGTATTGTTGCAGTTATCCTGTGCTCCCTGAAAACATTGCCAATCCTTGATCCAGAAAGACTTTCTGGCCCTTTTATAAAGCCCCATATCTCTGTCTCTCTGTCTGCCCCTCTCTGTCTGTCTCTCTCTCTCATTCATGTCTCTGTCTCTTTGTCTCTCTGTCTCTGTCTCTCTCTGTCTCTCTCTTCTCTCTCTCTCTCTCTCTCTCTCTCTCTCATTCCTTTAATCAGAATTGGGATTTTTGAGATTTTTTGCTTTACAAGTTTCAACAGTCAGGATTTTAATCTCTTAGGCTTGTGATTTTGAGATTTGTTCCTTACAAACTTTAGACCTGTTTTTTAGATCTTTCATTGCAAATCCTGGCATCCAGAATTGTGTCTTCTGGAGACAGAAATAGGATTGAACATGTCTCTGTGGTCTCAGATCTGTCTTCTCTCCATTGTCCTATGAAGACAATCAACTGACAAAGCTCAGGTTTGGGTTTCTTTTTAAATTTTGTTTAAAATATATTTATGTAACTTACCACACAAGATGATTATGGAAAAACACAGTATCAGCCAGTCAACTCTATTGCCTTTTGATCTGAGATTTTAATCAAGTTGATTTTGAAAGGATCACATGAAAAAAACAAAAACTGAAGGTAAAAATACTTCAACACCTCAACAAATATCTAGTTGTGTTGCACAAGCAACTGTAAGCAGTAGAGATTCAAATACAATTGATATACAGCCAGTCCAACTTTGAAGACCCTGAGGAAGAAGTTTCCAAAGCAGATATGACTGCCTGCCTCCTGTTACCCACTGGCCACTCCTCTGATTAGGGCTTCTTGCTTCATGAGTGATGAGCAGAAAGCAAACTGCAGACTCTGGCTCTGATGCAGGTGCCTGATCTGCCAAGAAGCAGCTGATTTATCCATTGGCTCTGTGTACTGACTAAAATCTCCCAGATAGACAGATGGTCCGGTCAGGGTGGTATTTCACAGCAACATGTGTTTGTTTGAATAACATGGCTATAAACCTTTCACTCTGGGTCTCCAATTAAGTTGTGGCTTTTGGATTGTACCTGGGGCTCTTGACAGAAGAGAGCATTCAAATGTTAAATTTATGGCACAATTACACCAGTGATTTTTACATAATTTTCTATGTTTTATTATTAGAAAAACTGAAGATACACATATTTTGGGTCTGTATGGGGCTATTATATACAAAGTCCACCTTCACAATTCTGATTTACAACTAATCAGACAAATTACTGGATAGGTTTTTCGTGAAAAAATTCCACAGACCAGTAGTTTGGAATTTGTACTACTCTAGAATGTCTGATCATCAGTGTATTTTTTGTCTTTTTCTTTTTTTCTGGTATATTTTCTTTTTTATATGTCAAATGTTTTCCCCTTTCCAGGCCTCCCCTTTGGAAACTCCATATCCTACCCCCTCCTTCTGCCTCTATGAGGGTGCTCCACCACCCACCCACTCCCGTCTTCCTGCCCCGGCATTCCCCTATACTGGGACATCAAACACTTTCAGGCCCAAGGGCTTCTCCTCCCACTGATGTCCAACAAGACCATCCTCTGCCACATATGTGACCGGACCCACACATATGGGTCCCTCCATGTGTATTCTTTGGTTGGTGGTCCAGTCCCTGGGAGTACCGGGGAGTCAGGCCAGTTGACACTGATGCTCTCTCCATGGGGCTGCAAACCCCCTCAGCTCCTTCAGTCCTTTCTCCAGCTCCTCCATCTGGGACCCTGTGCTCAGTCCAATGGTTGGCTTCAAGCATCATCAGTGTATCTTAAAGAGCTAAGAAGAGGTAGGAGAAGAGGCATTTGTCCTATAGGTTATCTGCTGGTGTAGATATTAGCCTAAACACTGTTTTTCTCAGGGGAGCCAGGTGTAGTAGAAGCAAGATCTAATCCTGAGCTAAAGAGGAATAAGATGAATAAAAACAGAAACTAAATCAGTACCGTAGAATTCTGTATGATTTTCTTGTTGTATTTCAGTATTTCACACTTTCAGAAGTTAAGATTAAAATTTTTGCCTCAGTAAAGCCATACACTTGAAATTTTCTAAGAAATCCTTTACTGACCACCCCTTCTGCTCATCCAACCATTTCCTGTAGGAATAGAAGAGCCACTATTGTGGTGGCGTCGGGACAGGCATCCTGGAGACAGTTTTCTCTTTCTTGCTTACTATTATGCAATGACTATTTTTGGCAAATATTTTATTTTGAGATATTTACCTACAATTAGAGAAAACAATACAAGGAATTCCCCACATGCTTTTCATTAGCATTCTCCACTGAGGACATCTTAAAAAGCAATGATATGATGTTGTTTCAAAAACCTTGCCTCAGCAAGATTCATGGGCTTTCTAGTACAGTGTGTCAAGATGGGAGTTTTGTTTGCATTCATTTGGGTATATTTGCATTTAGCTGGATCCCATGTTTGTAGATTTGTGTGACCACCACAGTCAAGTGCAGAAGAGTTTCTCAGAAGGATCCCTCATGCACTCCTTACAGCCATAGCCACTTCTCCCCTCCCCCATCCCAAGCTCTTGGTAACCTCTAATCTGTTCTACATCTCCATCTTTCACTATTTCAAGAATGCTATAAAAGTAGCATCCTTGTGCAGTTTGTAATGTGTGAACATGAGGAATATAATCTGTAATCTTTTCAGTTTTTTTTAATTGAACATAATCTCTGAAGACCTAGCCATGTTTTGTTCCACAAAACACCAACAGTTTTCTGACTCAGTCATTCTGTGAAAGAGTAAATGGTTTAAAATGATGTGGCCTATTCTCTGTCTGAGGTTATTATTAATAAAGATGCCATGGACAACTGGGTACAAGTTTTCTCTGGGACAAACACTTAGGAGTACAGTTGCTGGCTTTTCTGATAAGGGCATACTTGATTCTGTAACTAACCCCTCAAGCTTTCCCAGAGTGCTACACAATTTTACATCCCCATTGGAAATATGGAATGATACTTTCGACAATAAAATAAAAGCCCACACCCCTTTCATGATTCATCTCACTTCAAGTTCTCAATGAGGTCTTCCAGCCTTTACCATTTTTATTTATGTTTATCTTTCTTACATCTCAAAGATATTTATTCACATGGGTAGACTTCCAATATCCAAATATTTCTTGTTAAGTCTCATTCCAACTGACTTGAAAATGTCCTGAGTCTTAGGATACTCATATATGATGTGCCATTTGGTTCCCAAAATAACTTTAATGTTTTCTCTATGAAAGCCATTAAACTAGTATCAAATTACCAAAATATTTTGCCAAAAATTTCAACAGAATTGAGTCAGTAAATTGCTATTTTTTATTGCCTTGTCCCAGATGTTTTTTGCATAACTATCTTCGCATTAGTAGATATAAAAGTGATACAGTGCTGGTAAATGTTTAAAAACCTACTTTGTAGCCTTTGCCAATTTCCTTAATGTAAATATTCCAATTATCTCCAACTCCAAGAAACGATGTTGATAACTTGAATGTAAACTTGGGAGAAAAGGATCTCCACAGGCTTACATCATCTATAACTGTAGTCCCATGGGAGCTAATACCCTTCTGGTGTACAGATGTACATGCAGACAAACGCTCATATACATAGACTAAATACATAAATAAATCTTTAAAATATGCATATGTGTGTACATATCATTATATACTGTAGATATAAAATACAGTGTGTATTACATACATGCACAGATATAATATTGAATTCTGTATAATCATGGATCTTAAAATAGAGTCTCACACAGTAGCCATTCAATGAATGTATATTGAATACATAAATGAATGAATTCATTTGTGAATCATTTTTATTTAAATGAGAGTATGTAACACATTCTAGAAAGAAATCCACAAGGTCAGGGGCTTTATATAACAACAATGCTTAACAACAACAAAATAGTCTATTGTTAAAAATAACTCCACAAAAGTTAACTACCACAGAAATCAGAAAAGAAAACAATTTAATTTAGCAGAAAGAGATTACGGTTCATAGCATTCCTTTTCTGTACACCTTTCAGAACCTCTGTTGAAAGCACCAATTTTCTTAATTACCGTATAATAGATTTTTAAATTTCAACAACAATAATTTATGTTAATGTAGCAATTTGTAAATTACAGAGCTGTTTCAAGGATTGTCACAATGATTATACAAACTAGCCTGTTTTCTAGGCTTGAAGACAGGCTATCTGATATTGATGACAAAGCAAGTAAAGATGCTGTGTGTCATAGTCAGTGTTCCATTGTTCTGAGGAGGGGAGCATGGTGGCAGTCACTCAGACACTTTTACATCTGGATCACCAGAGAGCAGAGAGAGAAAAAGTCTTTGGCCCTGGCTTGGGCTTCTTAAGCCTCAAAGCTCACCCCTAGTAACACATTTCCTCCAACAAGGCCACACCTCCTAATCCTTCTCAAATAGTGCCACTCCCTGATGACTAAGCATTCAAATATATTAACCTATAGGAGCTGTGTTTGAAGTCAATGCAGATTTCACAGCCAAAAGACTTTTTTTACTGCTCCCTTGCAATTTATTGTGAACATGTGATAAGTTTTGGACAACAACTTTTTAGGTGAAAGTTAAGACAACTACTCTTTTTAAAGGAAGAGACACTCTTTCTTTATTTTCTCAATACCTTATTGCCTGGAAAGCACATGTGGAGCTCCAGAAGTCACCTTAACAATGAGGAAGAGGAGCATTTTATCTGCAGTGTGTTTCCAGCACCCAGTACAATAGCGGTATGGCATATGTGTCCAACACACTGAGTAAATAAGAGTGGCATGGAATATGTGTAGAGCACATTGAATAAATGCATCCTCATAATTTCTTTTGTTATTCTCTCTTCTGCCTGTTTCCATCATAGGGAGGATATTGGAACAACTGCAGCTATGGTTCTGTAGATACCAATGGCCTATATTTTTCAAACCATAAATCATGCAGTTTTATAAAACTATATGACTCTCTTGAAATCCTCATTAGTGGTTCTTTGGAGACACTGAGTATAAGCCTAGGGAACTCATGTAAAAAAGTTTGTTAGTACAGACACACACACTATCTATCTATCTATCTATCTATCTATCGACAGACAGATAGACAGACAGAGACAGAGAGAGACAGAAGAAAAGACAAGACAAGACAAACTTCATTAAGCTAAGCTCAGAGAAGAAAGCAGAAGTCCTAGCAGGACATATAGTCTGATTGGATCCAGAGATAGAGAAAAATTTATTATATGCCATGCCTGAGGTGACCATTGGGGTACGATTCATGTCTCTGAAGCCAGTGCAAGGGGTAAGGGTTGGGAATGAATCTGCAGAATTAGCAGTAGGTATTTTGAGACTTAGAGCCCCTACAGATATCATTCAGTTACTGGCAATTCTGGGACTTCCTCACTAATTTTACTTAAAAGCTCATCTCTGTAGTAACTGCCTCTCCTCTCTACAGAGTACTTATGGTATAAACTATAGAAAAGCTTTTGGGAGAGCATATAAATATATGATATGGATAGAAAATATTCTTCCAAGCGATCACTTTGAACATCCTAATCTCTCCATCTTCCCAAATCCCTTAATAAATTGTTCAGGCAAAATAGTATTAGCATGGTATCAACAAGATTTCAAGGCAATTTAAGCATATGGTGTCAACTTTATAGGTTTGAGAGAGGACACTCAGCAATGTCCAGCAAAATAGCCTGAAATATTATATACACTCAGTCTTAGCATGCTGAAATGGAAACTGTAAGGGTTCTTTGGAGAGTTAGTTTTGTTGGATGGTGCTTTGCTGGGGTAAATGTAGAGGAGTATTTTCCTGAAATAAATACAAGTGAAAGACTAAGGCAAACTCATGAAGGAATGTTTCACTGAAACAGACACAGGAGAGATGGTGTTCTGCTAAAGCAAACATGTAATGAATGATTCTTTGCTAACAACACATGTGTATTGGTCCCCTTTTCATTGCATAGTTGAACTCCATTTGTTGGGACTCTGAGGACTTGAGCTGATTGAATGCATGTGCTGAGGCAAGACCTGTGCTGAGACAAGACACGTGGAGGACACGTGATGTTTGGAGGGTATCAATAGGACTCCGAGGAGTGACAGAGACAGAGCTTGGCTTGCTGGTACAGCTAGCTGTGCAACGCTTGTGGGTCTCAAGTCTTTGCTGATCTTCACTTCCCTGAGAGAGGCACAGTTAAAACTTCTCCTGATGTTCCTGTTGGTCCCCCCTGCTGACTTGAGCCAAGGCTGAGGCCTGGATGTCTCTGCTAATGTTGTGCCACCACTGTTGCTAACCTAGCTCTACCGAACTGGACTGCTGGTGTATCCATGAAGTGATTGCAAGTAGATCAAGCTGCCGCTGCCTACTAACCTGTGAACGGAACTGAACGGCTGATTTGCAGACAACACAGATGGGAGTTCCTCCAAAGAACCTTTCTAAACAGGTCCACTTCCCCTGTAACCTTTCTTTTCCACTACTTCTGGTGAGTGGTGGGCTACATGGGAGGTTAAAGTGTTTAAGAACCATCATTAAAAATAAGGTTTGAAAAAATTAAAGTGACACCAGGCTCCATATGGTCTCACTGCTTAATCTTTATAAAAGATGGATATTTAGTATGAGTTTAATGGTGTACTTTCTTGCAGTGGCTGACACTGAGATTTCAGGGAAGAAATTGTGTGTTAGAAATATTTACTCTAGCATTGGCACATAAAGTAAGAGCCATTAGACTTTAATGCTCTCCCCCTAAACTTTTTATAGCCTTTCATTTTTAATCGCTGCCAGTCTGCTGATTTGATTTTAAATAGATACTTCAGGAGTATGCTTTGTCCAAACAGACAGATGTATCATTAAATCCCCTCCCAAATTATATACTAGACCATGTCATTGTTTCGCGCACTGCTGAGGTATTTGAATTTGTTATAATCTGGAGGGAGAGAAAAAGAAGCTGGAGAGTTGATTTTCTGAGTGAAAGGGCTCTGTAATTGGAAATGATTGTTCTGATTTCATGTAGCTCCATGCAGTGCAAGCTGGCACAGTGAGGGTGGCCTGGACTTGTGTCCTCATCCTTGGGGGGTCATCTTCCTACTGTTTTCTTAGAAACCAGCAGTAGAGGGCACAATAGAGTCTCTGGGGTTATCTTTCCTGTCTATTAATCATCTCTTTAAAGAGAAGGGTGAAGGATAAATTCATTGGGTAATTATTAAATATTTCTTTTTAGTTGGGTTCTTTAGTAGCTGCCAATTCCTGGGGTGACAAATTAGTACAACGTCTTGGCTCAAAAGAACCCCGATTTAGTATTTGACAGGTCTCAAGGCCACAAGTCTGAAATGGGTCTCCCTGAGCTAAATTTTAGATGTTAGCAGGGAAACATTTGTTTGCAGGTTTTAGTTAAATTAGATTTTCTGCCCTTTCAGGCTTCCATGAGCTTCTGGCATACCTTGGCTCTCTGATTTCAGGTCAGTAGTGTCACATGACCAAGCCTTCCCTGACTCCATGCTTGCCTCCATCACCCACTGCTGAAGACCTTGTTAAAAATCAGGGTCATCTTCTCACTGCATATTGTTACTTAATCACATCAGTCCCTTTTTTTCCTTGCTAGGTTACATTTCCACAAATTTTAAGGTATTAGGATCTGGATATCTTTGGTGAGGGTGGGTATTATGCATTTTGCAGGTGCAACGAAGCAATTTCTGTGGCACATCTAATCCCTTCTAAAGGTGAAAACCCATGTTTTCTGCCTGGAGAATTCTATATGGAAAACTATTTTTTATTTTAAGAGAACAAGTCTAGGTACTAGTTTCAATAAGTGGAAAGAAACCCAGCCTAAGAAGATGCCCCTTCTTGTCTGCTAATGAGGATCCATGAGAACTACACAGAGATGGGCTAATGCACCCACTGCACAGTACACAGGACACAGGACACAGTAGTCTTTCATCTTATCATCATCCAGTAAAGAAAATCAAAGACCTAACCTTAGAATTGGGAAAAAATCCAATAAATGACAGCTTGATACACCATAGTTATCATGTTTGTCCCATAGTTCATCTGGGTTGAAAACAGGATAAAATACTATCCGACAAGGACAAGTTGAGTTCCTTAGAAAAAGGAAACTCTGGATGGGAGAGGGGAAGCCTGTCCTTGAAGCTAATTGTAGGAGACAGGAGTGACCACTTCACCTTTGCTGTCAGTTATTTTGTGAATAAAGGAACCTACTAAGTCCTATAGATTGCTGTGCCTCTCAGAGAAGGTGAAGCCCCTAAGAAGAACAGCAAGCATGCACATCAGGTAGAATCTGTCACTCAGGAATCCTGTGCATTGTTAACAGGAACCATACTAAATCCAGGAATATTCTCTTTCTTTCTAACCCTGTTCCTACTCAGGAGGTTAAGTGTGTTTTGTTCCTTTACTGCCCCAAGGCACTTCTAATTTCTCACTAGCTGAGTCAGTGTGAGGCTCTCCACCCTGGAGATTGCCAAGGGCAGCAATATCCTGTTGTATTCCTGTGGCCTCAGAACTGGGTTGTCCTTACTCCCCAGGAGTCAACAGAGACACTTTACATCTACTCCAAGTTATTTGGCCACATACACAGGCCTCATAGTCCTCTTGCGCAGTCTCATCCTTTGCCAAGTTGATGCCATTCTAGGGACAGGCTTTGGCCCTACCGACACCAGCTACCCAGGGTACCCTTGTTACGTTTATGATAAATTCATCTCTCCTTTTTCCTTTCCTCTGATGAAGATGAGGAAAAGAAATTGGCATTCCTTTCCTAAGCCTCCTTTTCACCACAGAAAGTAATAATTGAAATTTTTAGTTTGTAAGTTCATGCATATTGGGCTTATATATGCTCAGAATCCCTTGGTGATTCTATTTTTTCAGTTAGACGACCAAGAAGCAGGAATAGAGGAGAAGTGAAGAGCACAGGTACTAGCTGGGATTCCAGATGGAGTTTCTTAAGATGATGTCATCAACACAATCTGCCCACGAGCAAGCAAGCTCTATCCTTTAGAACTGTCTCCTCGGCTGCCAAAGAGGGAGGTGCTGGCTGCTTCCCAAGGTCCAGCCCAGTCAAGTTGCATTCCTGGCCTGCTTGAGCTAGCAACAGGGTGCTCACAGGGAATGTAGACACTTAAAGCAACACTCCTTTCTTACCTGCAAATAGAAACATCCCCTCCCTGACAGTAGGATGCCAGGAACAAGAGACTTCTTTTTAAGTAAATCCAATGCAAACAACCCAGAGCTTAGTTATTATAAATATGGGTAGAAATTTTTAGAAAACCAACCAACATTTTTAAATTACACAAGTCATTACTGTAAAGGCTTCATTGTAAAAGAAGCAAGAAAAGAAAAAAAGAAAGAAAAAGAACAGAAAGAAAGTCAGATTGAAATAGAAGAGAATTTAGCATTAATTCACCATTCAGAAATATACAATTAACTTGTTAGTATAGTTCCTTAGTCTACAGTTCCAACTGTGCCTCCTTTATAATGAAAGGAAGAAATTGGGATCAAATTTAGTCTTTACCTTAATTCTAAAATACTGGTTCTCCTCATTTTGTGTCTTCTGGCTTTATTTTTCTGGAAGATCTCACTTGAGGCTCCAGGCTGTGATTCAAACAGTATTGTTTCTTCAGAGATGCGTGACATTTTCCTTCTTAAGCACAGGTAAAACAGCATGTGGCTCCTGCCCTGTGGACTCTTCTGTAGGCTGGCTCAGTGATTAACCTGGCATCAATTACTCTAAGTGCTATTTAAGGAGGGAGGGCGTGCAACCTAGAAATTAAACCATTAACACTAAATTAAGGCTGTCAGGAAGCAGTCAAGAAGCCTTTTAGAGGCATTCTCTCTTCTTTTTGCTTTACACCAAGACTTGGTGGCTCTAATCAAGTTCAGCTAAGCTGCTTGGCAAGGTATGGATCCCTTTCAAGATAAGGTTCTTCTTCTAGCTAGGGAAGTAAGGGTGCCTGGCTATGGGTCAGTGTTCACAGAGATACATTCCCACTCAAGAAACACACTGTTGGCACACAGTGTACTGTTCTGTGTGTGTTCATGGTAAGCACTTATGTTTCATTCATAAGCATCCTTGAAGGAATTTACAAAGGGGCCAGAAGTCAGACTACATTTTCACTTCATAATTAATACAAATATCACTGTGGATTTCTGTGGTTGTCTTCTTACAAAGAAGGGTTTACTGTCATGATTCTCAATACTCACCTCTTTATTCATGTATTAGGGGCCTGCTCTGTGCCAAACACTCTGCTATTGGAGCTAGAGCAAATCAATAGCTGACACCCCCACCAGCTGTTCTCCTTCCATTAACTATGGTGGACATTAATAACTGCTTGGGATGATGGAGTGTTGAGGTGGATGGGAGTTTAAGCAGGCATGGATAGGCATTGGGATGGAGGGTCTAAAGTGACTGTAGAGTAGTAAGGAATGACCTGGACAAAACATGCATGTGATCTATGCCATTAGCATGGGGAATCTTGGGGGATTTGGGGTGATCATAGGTGGCTTATGGGAGGAGACTTGGGATGTGAGGAAGGGGTTTAGGCTGCAAATGGAGGAGGAACACTTCAGGAAGAAGCATTAGGTCATTCAATAGCCCTGAGGCAGAAACAGAATGGAAATTTGTTCTGTTTGTTTGTTTGTTCCTTCCTTCCTTCCCTTTTTCCTAATAACAAGGCCATTATGATTAAACCAATTAGATTGGGCCCAGGAAAATCTCAACATTTGAATGTGTAGAAGGGGGAAGAGCTGACAGAGTCTACAAAAGGAGAGAGAAAATGAGGCAGATGAGAACACAAAATGGTGAGCAACATGGACGGCTATAAACAGCCAGATTCTAAAGAGCCAGGTTACCAGGTTCCTTCCACAGGGACAGTGAGATAGAGCCAGTGATGTACATGAGAATGATCAGGAAAGAGGTAGAGCCAGGAGACTGGCCCAGGTCTTTCCAAGTTTGGCTCATTATTGGGCAGTGTCAGTATCATCTGGGAGCTTACTTAACATGAGACTCTTAGGTCCTCACCCCAGATGAAGCTTCCAGATGTGCTCTGCATTTGAGAGGCACTTTTGTATTCCTCATCCTGGGGATGGATCTACTGTGTAGGCTTCTCTAAATTCTAGGAAGGTGTACATAGCAGGAAACCACCTGAACCCTAGGCAAACTCGACTGGGTTAATCTCCCAGCCTCCTGTTATTTAAAGTGTTTTCATGATAGATGCCCCCTCTCTGTTCTGTCTCTGTATAATTTCCATCCATGCCTCCCCAACTCCTCCCCAACTGTCCACCTCTGGGTCATTTTTATGTGCTCCATCTATATTTAAAAAATAAACTGAGGTCCATTGGGATAGAGGAATTTGCACAAACATCCAGCCAGAATTAGATAATAGCAGTCATAGCATCAGAAAGAATGCATCAGTATATATGATCTTGGAAAGCAAGGGATAATCTGTCAGTTAAGCAAATTTTTCTCCTTGAGATGCCCCAGGTGGTGCAGGATGACCCATGGGTGCCAGTGAAGCTGGGAGAAGCGGCTCAGCTTATGTGACAATCCCCCAGATCTTCAGAAACAGTGTGTTCAGAATGCCACAGCATAGCTGGAGCCCTTGGGGGCCTATCCCTCTGCAAGCCTGCCCACAGCCTTATCACATAAACACCAAACTAGATATTCTATCGCTACCAAGCTGTTCTGCCTTGACAGCTTGTTCCCTCTCCTGACGTGATGCCTCAGGCACCTACAGTGCTGAGATGACAATAAAGACAGGTATAGTTACTCAGGGCAGACTGCAGACCAGGGTCAGCTCCATTTGCTGACTGTATTGTCTTGTGAGACATGCCACAATTCTAGGATGCTGCGTACTTCACAGATGGGGAAACCAGGGTCTACAAAGGAAAATAACTTGGAAAGGAAGTAGCATATTCACCTGGCTTTTCTTGACCCATACTCTTTGTGTATGTGTGTGAGTGTACATGTACGTATGCACATGTACACACACGTATGTGTATGCATATGGAGGCTGAAGGACAGTCTTGAGGGTTGTTCTTTGGGAACTATCAGTCTTGTTTTCTTTCTCTGATTGTCCCCATAGACCTAGATTCCTCACAGAGACAGAGGAGTCATGCACAGGGTCTTCACTTCTCCTGGTATATATTATGGCTTCTAATTTAGTTGTTTTTTTTTTTTTTTTTTTTGGGAATCTTGCATGTAAAAAGGATTAGGTCTCTAATTCTTGTGCCTTTTCTTGGGCTCGTTTTTATCTGTTGGTTTGCCTTGTCCAACTTAGATGTGTTAGATCATCATCATCACCACCACCACCACCACCATCATCATCATCACTATTCTTACCAATTATTTAGAAGTCTTTTTATTTTCTAATGATAAACAGAAAGGAAATGGATCTGATTCAGAGGGAAAGGGGGTAATAAATTTGAAGGAGTAGGGGGTGGGGCAACTAATTAGGATATATTCCATGAGGAAAAGATCTATTTTCAATAAAAGAAAAAGAAAAAAGAACAAAAAGAATGCTATGAACATGCTATGCCTATCCTTAGACCCCTTCAGTGGAACTCTGCCATATTGACAGTCATGACATGACCACTGCCATATTGAAATCAGACCATCTGTGACCACTTGGACAAGACTCCCACAAGACCAGGCCAATGACAGTCTGTTGTGTGACAGAGGTCATCAGGCCCTTCCCTGAGATTGTAGCTATCATGTCTCCCCTGTCCCCCAGCCCAGCAGCAGTTGAGACCAGCTGGCAGGTGCTAGAGCGTGTCAGAGGCAAAGGCTGATTGTCGAGAGAACTTCAATGATGCACCACCTTTCATGACGCATCTCTGTCAGTAGCCCTTCACCCAGGACCTTATACATAACCTCAGGAACTAATTTGTATACCATGCTAGACTTGAATGATTTCTAAGTTCTCATGGTGCCCTACCAAGTAGACATCTGTCCTGGGGAAGGCATCTCAGTCAAATTCTATATTCTTTTCTCTCTCTGGAATTGATAGGGTCAGAGCCTATGGTCTGGCACCTAGGCTCAGTTGATATCTAAGTTTGCTTTCTGATACTTTGATAAAACCCTGACCAAAACTAACTTGAGGAGGAAATGGTTTACTTTATACACAGGTTACAGTCTATCATCACTGAGGGATGCCAAGCCAGTAGCTTAAGGCAGGAGGCTGGAAGCAGGAACTGAAACAGAGGCCACAAAGGCATGGGGATTACTGGCTTGATTCCAGGTTCTTGTTCCACTAGCTTTCTTATACTGCCCAAGACTGTGGCTAAAGGAAGGCACTCTCACCTACAGTGGGCTGTGCCCTCACATGTCTATCAACAGACAAAAATATGTCACACAGGAATGTCCACAGACCACTGTGATGGAGGCAAATCCTCAATTGAGGTTGTCTCTTCCCAGGTGCGTCAAGTTGACAGGCAAAATTAGCTATCACATCCACCCATTCATCAGGCAAATAAAATCATAATAGTGCAAACAAAGGCAGGAGATTTATTCTATGTGGTCAGGTTGTATGGGAAAGGGAACACAGTTTCTAGTAACATCCCAAGTTCATCTTTGAGGTACTAACATGAGGTTCAGGGGTAACAAGAAGAGGCATGCATAGCTAGGTAGTGATGGTCAAAGTATGGCCCTACCCATCAATATTGCCTGGACTCTCATCTCTGTTGTAAGGTAGTATAAGTCAGAACCTTGTGAAATCACTTTCCTGTGGTAAAAACAAAAAGTCCACTCCCCCACCCTCCCACCCAGACCAGTACCAGGGACTCATTCTTATCTTCTCCCAGCCTGAGATTCCTAGGGAAGTTCCAATTTTGTGATGTCAATTGTTTTAATAGTGTGAGAGTCAAAGTGAGAGGCATATGTGTCTCTTTGGAATATTATTATCTCAAAGAAGATGGTCACACCATTAGATTACTGTCATTATTAGCTTTGTGATTCTGTAAGTCCAACACCATGTATCTTGCAGTCATGCAGAAATCTCAGCTTTTGTTTTACATTTTCTCAGAAAATGTATCCAAAGGATTTGGTGTCAACTTTTTGTTCAGTCAATGGAGGAAACAAATTATTAGATTGGCAAAACCTGGATTTTCAAATAAACAAACAAATATGAATCCTAGAGAATGTTTAAGGATTGATTGGCCAGTGGAAAGCATAGTGACTTTTGAAGGTAGAAAGTTATGTCTGTGTTTTTCTCAGTTTCTCCTTTAAAAACTACATTGGCTAAGATCAAAAACTCAAATGACAGCACATGCTGGTGAGGATGTGGTGAAAGGGGAACACTCCTCCATTGCTGGTGGGATTGCAAACTTATAAAACCATTCTGGAAATCAATCTGGCAATTCCTCAGAAAATTAGAAATAGTACTACCTGAAGATTCAGTTATACCATTCCCTGACTTATACCCAA
Source organism: Rhynchomys soricoides (assembly GCA_019843965.1). Lineage (NCBI taxonomy): Eukaryota > Metazoa > Chordata > Mammalia > Rodentia > Muridae > Rhynchomys > Rhynchomys soricoides. The sequence continues at coordinate 2,996,593 of JADRCH010000180.1, read as the reverse complement.
AAGTTGCTCCACCATACCCTAAGAACACATGCTCCACTATGTTCATAGCAACTTTATTTATAATAGCCTGAAACTGGACACAACCCAGATGCCCCTCAACTGAAGAACTGATATAAAAAATGTGGTATATTTACACAATGGAGTACCATTTAGCTATTAAAAACAAGGACATCATGAATTTTACAAGCAAATGCATGGGACTAGAAAATATGATCCTTAGTGAGGCAACCCAGTCCCAAAAGGACATGTATGGTATGTTCTTACTGATAAGTGGATATTAGCCAAAAAGTTCAGAATACCTATGATACACCCCCACAGACCTCAAAATGTTAAATAAGGAGGGAGGCCAAGGATGCTTGAACCTCTCTTAGAAGGGAGAACAAAATAGTCATGGGAGACAGAGGGAGGGAGGGATCTGGGTGGGTAAGGGGAGGTCTAGGATGGGTAAGGGGAAAGGGAGTAGGATCAGGTATGGGGAGAGACAGGAGAGAGTCCCAGAGGACCAGGAGAATGAATGGAAATATGAAGCTGCTAGGGATTAGGAATGGGGGGATTCTCTAAGAAGTCCCAAAGACCCAAGATGAGGGAGGCTACCAGGAGTCAATGGAGGTGACCTTAATAGAAACAGTTGGGATATGGAACTTGAAGAAACCACCTCCAGTAGCCAGACAGAACCCACAATGGAGGGATGGAGACACCAACCCACTTACAGAACTTTTGACCCCAAATTGGCCCTGTCTAAAAGAAATGCAGGGACAAAGATGGAACAGAGACTAAAGGAATGGCTAGCCAGTGACTGGCCCTTTTTGAGAACCATTCCATAGACAGGCACCGATCCCTCACACTGGTAATGATACTATGTTGTGCTTGCAGACAGGAGCCTAGTATAGCAGCCTTCTGAGGGGCTCCACCAAGCAGCTGACTGAGACAGATACAAATAGCCACAGACAAACACTGGAGGAGGTCAGGGACCCCAGTGGAAGTGTTAGAGGAAAGATGGAAGGCCCTCAAGGAGATGGCAACCCCACAGGAAGACCAACAGTATCACATAACCTGGACCCCTAGGAGCTCCCAGAGACTAAGTCACCAACCAAAGAGCATATATGGCTGGTCCGAGGCCCTAGACACACATGTAGCAGAGTGCTGTCATGTCTGGCCTCAGTGGGAGAGGATGAGCCTAATCCTACAAAGACTTGATCCACCATGATAGTGGGATACAAGGTAGGGGGCTACCCTTTCAGAGGTAATAGGGAGGGGAAATGGGAGGAGAGGGGACCAGGAAGGTGGACAATATTTGGGATATAAATAAATAAGTAAGTAAATTATATGAAATTATCAAAGAATTAATAAAGATATTATTAACAAAATTAGGTTCCCTTCCTTCTCTGTACAAAAGAAGTAGCAGCTTCACATTATCCAGTGAAATTATTGGCCATCTACCCCAGAGTAATGCCAGGAGCTTCGCCATGGTCTCCCTAGACTGTGTGTAATTTGGAACCCTCTCACTTCACTTCCTCCAGGCTACACAGGCTCAAATATAAGCTCCAAGAGTGTACTGTGGGAAAACTTTTCTTCCAGATGCTTCCTAGACAATTTTAGATCTTACAGTTCCCTGCACAGCCTTCCCTTATTAACAAAGCCTTTCTTTGTTGCTATGTACTAAAGCCTCCTCCACATACACTGTCTCTGCAATCCACAGCAGCCATTACCATCTGATACATTACATTCTTAGTCATTGATGAGCTTTCAACATAAACTTCTGACACTGAAAATGGTGCTGGCATTAATGTTCTTTGCATGGAAGGAACCATGTTGTTTATGGTCACATTGGCACAGACTCTGCTTTTCAACCCAGATAAGGAAATGGCTTTCCAGCACTTAGTTTGGGTCAGGAACTAGGCTATGTCAATATTGATAAACATATTAAAATCATAAGCAAATTCATTGTCTATCAGTCAGAGTTTGGTCAGTAAGACAAGAGCTAGGCTAGGTATTTGGAGTTTGAAAGAATTTAATAGAGGGAATTAGAGTCTAGCACCATCAGAGTGCTATGTTGGGAAGCCAAAGTAAGCAAGGCTGCTCTCAGGAAGCCTGGAAGAGCATGCTATCAGAAGCCATCACCAATAGCTTGGCTGACTTCTCCAAGGAGAAGTGGGTGCCTATCAGCCATCAATCTGAAAGCTTCCATTGAACTGCTTGCCAGCCGTGACTGCCATCTGCTGATATCCACACACTGGTCTACAGCTGGCACATAGGCGAGAAGGAAAGCTCTCTTTTCCTATTCTAAAAATGTTTAAACAAGTGCTTCTCATTAGCTAGATCTCAATGAATGGTACTGGAAAAAGACTGTGAGAACAGTGAGAGTCTCAATCCTATAATACAGAGGAGAGGGCAGGAAGGTGGAATCATTTCCATTTGTAACAAACAATTTAATATGAATATTGCCCATATTTTACTTGGAAATTACTGTAACATTAGGATTGATGTCATACATTTCTGCTAATGGTCAGCACCTTGACATACCATGAAGTTGAATACTTACGTCTCAGGCTAGGGGATGTAATGAAATCCTAGCAAACATCAATGATCCATCTTAAATTCTCTTCCTTGCCTCAAGTAATATGTCCATTTTTGCCTATGGAAATAGCTGCCTAGAAGAATGTGAAGCTGATGTAGTATTGCCTCTTCAAATGTAAGAATGGGTTTTAGTTTTCCCTTGGGTAACCTAAGAGTTCTTTCCCATACCCTAACAAGTGTATGGCTCCTTCCGACAAATATTCCAGGAATCAACCTAACTTCAGTGGCTTGCAAGTGATGCTGGAGCCAAAGGTCTAATGGCATCATACATCTGGGTCTTAAGTGTTCATTCATGATCCAGATACAGCCTGAGGCCAGTGGGCAGGAAGGAACAGTGCACCAATCAGAACTTTCAGTAGTACCCTAATGGGATCAGAGGCAGAACGACTGTGATGATAGCATGGATAGAGTTGGCCTCAGTCTTCCAGTGAGCAGCAGGAACACTGTGAAGACCACATCTACAGAAGATGGCTCTTCTTCTATTTTCCCATGTATTTCTGACATATTAGTTACATCTAGCTCAGAGATACACCACTGCAAATCAGTGTCAGAACAAATTAAACCAGCCACATTATGACTTTCTTTAAGCATTTGCCAATCTAAGATTATGTCACTTTAAAGCCCCTCATCTGGGTACCATCTTATATTAAGCTGAATATTGCAATTTAATCTAAGAAAACGGAAATCTCATAAACTTCTGGTGGCAAACACATTCAGATAGCACCACTCTCCTTTGCCTGGATTATTTCCACAAAAGGAATTTGTACCAGCGTATCATGCTCCTTTAATGTTCGAATACATGGGACAACTTGTAGTGAAATCCTTGACCTTCCCCATAGCATGGTAATTACCTAGAAACACCCTGAAACAGTCAATGTCATGGACTTGAATCTTATGTAGATTGTTAAAAGTTTTCTCTCAACACAAGAACTATACCATAATCCTTTAAGCTCATCTCTCAATTTAAAATATCAGTCTTCGGAGTTCTAGTCAACATTAAGAAAGACATGAGTGTGTGATGCCCTTTGACCTTTCCATGCTTGTGATCTACATGGTCTTTGGACATTACCCAAAACAAAATAAAGCAAAAACAAAACAAAACAAAGCAAAATGTCAGCCATGAAGTTAGCCCAATTGACTCAAATTCATTTCTATTACGACCCTTTGTTTACTGTAAAAATCCCCTATGTTGTGTGCTGTATTCACTCTTGTCTAATTTCTAGGCATTCTTCTTGCTACACAGTGATCAGCATCCGAAGCCCTTCACAACCACCCCCAGTCCTTACCTATGCTTCTAAATATGCCCAAGACACTTATCATGGGTATGATGTCCTTATCTTGCTTCTTCTTGTCCAGGCTTTTCAGTTTGGGGATCTTGTCATACACTAAATTTTGGAGCTTTTCTGTTATGTTCATTGAAATCCAGTTTTTACACTTGCCATTTTCTGGAAACAACATCCTTCTATAGCTCTGTAGTGACTATGATCTACAAATTCAATAATCTTCTCTCCATATTCCTTCTGACCTGCTTCCTAGAGTCCGCTGTCCTCATGGTTAGTGGAACTACTTAACACACTAACCCAAAACTCAATGCTGAAAAGCAGGAACCCTACATATGTTATTGCTTACTCCCTTTGTGGGCTGTATGGAATTCTGTTGGTTAAGGGTGGATTTGCCAGGTGGCTCTTATTTTAAGCTGTGATTAGTAGGACAGCTTTGCTTTGTTTCTAAGGCTAGCCAGAAGTCTCTTTTCTATAGCTCTCTGACTCTTCTCTGCAATTACTGAGAAGCAAGCTGGAGTATCTTCTCCTCATGGACATGGCAGAGACAGAAATACATAAAGCCTTGCAAAGCCTGACATTTGAGCAGGCACACTGTGACTCCTTCCTATAATAAGTTGACTAAGGCCAGCTACATGAATAAGCCTAAAAGTTGGCAACAAAAGAACTAGATCTACTACCAGATGCGGTCATTGTGGCAGTGTAGACCTAGGGAGTGGTGGAGAACAGAGACATTCATTCAGTCACTGTACCCAAGACCAGCCACTTTCATCCTTTAAGTCATTATCTCTAGGTTCCTAGTGACCTTTCACTGGATCTTCTAGTGACTTAACTGTAGATTCTCAGCATTGAGAATACATATTTGGAATCTAGAATACATTGTTTTCTATTCTGTTCTTTTCAGCAATAAGACCCTTTAATTGCATTACCAACTCAGTCTTGAAGGTCCTTAGGGTCTCTCTTAAGAAGTTTTATTTTCTCAGTGGTTTTATGTGTTCTCCTTTCTGAAATTTTATATATCCTAGCCCACTAGAATTAACAATTCTGAAGATAATTTATCATATTTCACTTAATAACCACCCACCTTTCCTTTTCCTTCCTTGTCCTTGTGGTGACAGCATTACAACTTGAAGCTGTCATATTGGCAGATCTGTCCTCAGTACTCAATGACATGAAAATATTAGATCTCAACAAATTTCAAAGAATGATTCTCCTATCATCCTAATATGGTTCCTGATTTCTTTCCACCTCTTCTAAATTCCATTCTCATTTTTAGAGGATCAACCCATGGCCAGGTTTTCTGAAAAGCTACCTTCTCTAATAGCTTCAAACTTTCTTGTTTTTCTAACCATAATCTATTTTATAATGGTGTACATTATCAGTTTATCAGTTAAGTTCTATCTGAGATAATTTTCCTATTCAACTTGTATGTGACTACATTTCCCAGGAGACAGTGCTTTGCATTAATGGACAGGATGGTAGGATTGGGAGACAAAATTACTATTTGATATGAGTCATACCCAGCTTTGTGCCTGTGTGCTTTGAGAAGGTAAACTTGTTTTTCATCATCATCATTTTTTTTCCTCATCTGTAAAATGTGTTATTTACACTGATGAATCTTAGAGGCGAACAAAGGAAACTGGCCATGCATGAAATGTACTTACCATATAGCAGAATGATTTCTTTTCTGTTTTCCCTTCTATATTTTTTTGGCTCCAAGATATCTTCCTGCTATTCAATATTTCTATGCATGCTTTAATTCTCTTTAAGTATAAAATAAACCTCTTGAAGGATATCATCTATTCATTCTATTTGTTTTAGGTGTCTTTCTTTATGGAAGGTATGTGACCTAAAAGTCTTTGTATATGTTGAGATTTTTGATGAAGTCTTGTTCCTTTAAGATTTTGAGAAAAAAATCTTTTGTCTACCAAGAGAGCCTAGTAAATCTGTAAATAACCAAGTTCCCTGGTGAGTGTTTCCAGTAATTCCATTTTGCATGTCATTTTACTACACCATTGAGGGATATAGTTATCTCCTTCCAATAAAACATTTCCACAGTATATCTGATATTGGTGTGCTCCAGCTCCATGTGAGGTTTTATCTGGGCAGTTGTCATTGAGTCTTTATAACAATTAACTCATTTATTCATACTTAGTTTCATTATTGACCAGTGGCTTTTCTTGACTTAGAGATGAAGATGTTAGAATACTCTTGTGTTAAATGCACACTATATGTGAACATCTCGCCTTGACCATCTTTCAGAAACAGAATGAACTGGACATGGACATTTAAATCCCAGCCTGTCTATCTCTAATCTAAATAATTATAATATTTGGCTCACAGTGTCATGTGATATCTATATATATCTTATACTACAGATCAATAAAGACTTATTTTTATTCATAGATAAGCAGGCTTCCAAGAGATAGCCAATGTCCATGTTCTCTTCAACATACTGAGACAGTTATGCCCCTATCTAGACAATTTTAAAAAATGTTACTTTCCATATGCCTTGGATCTTCTTAGGTGACTGGTAGTTGACACAGAAGTGGGGAACACAGGGCACTGGAAAGATTGTTCATCAGTTAAGGGCACTAGCTCCTTCCCAGAGGACCAAGGTTTAGTTTTCAGCACCCACACAGCTCCTAATGACCATCTGTAACTCCAGCTCCTAGGGATCTAATGCCCTCTTCTGGCCTATACGGCCATGCACATGAAACAGAAATACTTCCATTCTCATATACATAAAATAAAAATGAATAAACCATTTTAAAACATGGAGAAAATAGAATCGGAAGTGTGATTAGTAGGAATATCTTACAGAAGGCAAAAAGCTAATAAGTAAGTAAAGCCCATTAGAAAGGGGCCTATAGTTAGTGGAAAATAGGCTTGATCTTCTAATATGCACATGCACATTCACATACATACACTCACACATACACATACACATATACCACACACACATTTCTAAAATTTTACACATTAGAAGCTCTGTTGCTCATGACACAGAGTTTTATTTTCTGGTGGAAATTCTAGTCCTATGTTGCTCATCTCATCTGGAGCGCTGTGTCTGATACTCTTAAGATAAATCAGTGACAAACCGGGGAGGGTTATAATAAGACAGCCCTGCAAATGAGGGTCCAGTAACACTGCTAATAGACACAGTACACAGAGAGGCTCCAGCTGCCCAGAGAAAGAGGACATCAGGATAGGTACATAGTTGCTTTGCTTTATTTCTCCCCAGGGCACAAAGCTGGGACATCTAAAAATGGAAGTCTTGGATTGTTAAGGACATTAAATTTCCTGCCTGGAGTTTCAAAAAAGAGACCAATGCAGACTTGAAAATGAGTGACCACTTACATCCAGACAGTTTCAGGCTCTGGTATGAACACTTAACATACTAATATTCACATTTAATTCTTATAATACTATAAGCTATATGCTGTGATAATCTCCATTTTATAGATAAAAAGACTGAGTCTCAGCCAGATGTTTGCTCAGTTATACTGGTAATTAGCAGACAGAGCTGGATTTGGATTCAGACATTTTCAGTTCATTTTATCTCTGAAGACAATCAGGGTGAGATTTACTATGTGTTGTGCACTTGGTTTGGATGCTCTCTAAGTTGCTTTTCATTTCTACATCTTTTTCATAGAGACAGTGATATCATATAATGAATAATTACAACTCACTACTCTTGGCTGAGGAAATAGCCCAGTTGTTAAAGTGCTCACCTTATAGGCACAGCTGGGACATGAGTTTGATCCCCAGAACCCACCTTAAGAAGAAAGTCAGGGATGGAAGGACAGCACTTGTAATCTTAGCAGTGACAAGACTCCATAAGCTAGAACAGCCTGGTCTACTTGGAAAGTTCCGGGCCAGTGAAAAACACAGAAAGGAAATGAAAAGTTGGACAAGGCCTAAGGAATGACATCTAATGTACACTTTTGCACATACACACTCCCTCGCTACAAACAAGCAATCCAATAATTCATTATTCTTTGGTTGGCTATGCTAATTTATTTGAATCTTGTATATTTTGAGTACTAGTAAATCGAATGTGAATTGCTTCATCTTTTTTTTTGGGGGGGGGAGGAGTTGATTCCAAAAAGTATCACACTGTAATTCTTCTCCCTCTTCAATCACACAATAAATCATGGGTTCTTTCTAAGTCAGGGCTGCTAGAGTTCTGAAACCCTCAGATGGAAGAGCAGAAAGCAAAGACAGTAGTGTATGCTGATCATTTTCTGGATGCCAGGAATGGGTGTAGAAATACATACATATTGCCTTTCTTTACAGACTTAGAATATTAGTGAGGTAGACAGCATTGAGAACTTCTCAACAAGTACTCTCAAGAAGCAACAGAGGCTGCATTAGAACCTAGAGGCATCTGGTATCAAACCACACTTCTCCAACTTCTCAGTCACAAGTGCCAAAGACGATTGCTGATTTCTCCAAGTTCAAGAACAGGATGGTATTAATTAAGTCCTTCAGAGGATTTCCGGAGAAAGGAAAGAGATCCATACTCTGACATAGATGATTCATAGTGAGCTGGACTGAAGGTAACATGACTGAAGGTACCATGACTAGAGCTTAGAAGTTGCCAAGGCTTGAATAACCAAGAAAGAATGGAGGAGAGATGGCTTCAAAGTCTAGTCTGACAAGGAGAAACTCAGGCTCCTTCTCTAGCTGCAACCATCCAGGATCACTTTCACGGATTTCCTTTATGTTTTGGCTCTCCTCTCCTATGTCTATAATAATCCAGAAAAATGTGACCATCATATTCAGGAAGGGACCTCTATGGGTCACTATGGACCGGTCATATAAGAACGACTTAGTGATAAGTGATTATTAGCCCAAAAGTTCGAAATACCCAAGAGTCACTTCTCAGCAACAGTAGGGCTGAGTGTGAGGTCCCAGATGGAGGACTTGGAGAAGGGAATGAAGGAGTTGAGGGAGTTTGCATCCCCAGAAAGGCAGCAACAGTGGCAACTGGCCTGACCCCCCGATACTCCTGGAGACTGATCCACCAACCAAAGAATACACATGGAGGGACCCATGGTGCTGGCCACATATGCGGCAGAGGAGGGTCTTGTTAGCCATCAGGGGGAGGAGAGGCCCTTGGGCCTGAGGGTTTTAGATCCCCCAGTTGAGGAGAATGCCAAGGTGGGAAGATGAGAGTGGATGGGTGGGTAGGTGGGAGAATATCCCCATAGTGGCAGGGGGAGGGGGGAGGACATGGGGAGGTTCCAAAGGGGAGATCTGGAAAGGGGGAAAGATTTGAAATGTAAATAAAGTAGGAAAAAATTAATTAATTAAAAAAAAAAAACGACTCAGATTTTCTGGATTAGTTATATATTACTGCATAATAAATTACCCCAAACTTAGTGGTTTGAAATGGCAAAGTGTTTCTCTTGTCATTTCCATGGGTTAGAGATGTGGGAATGATTAAATAATTCTAGTCTAGCACCCAGTTTGAAGGTCACTCAGAGGATACTGTGGTCCCTCTCTAGACTCTTCTCTACATGATTCCTCACAGAATTGCTTTCCCTGCAGCACGAACCAGATGGAATATAAGAACAAAACATCCAGTGATTAAAGTGATACACCCTCCTTTCTGTCATAAGTTATTGACTACAAGGATGAATAAACACCACCAAAACCGGGAATTGATTTTCCAAAAGCTTGAATAATGCAAGGGACAGTCAACCATAGTGGTATGTCTTTGAGGCTAGCTACCACAGTTTTCTTCTGTGGATTTTCCCATTGCATGAGTCCCTTTGTTAAGGGCAAAAATTTCCAGAAAGTATTAACATATTAAGATTTCACTAATAGTTAACCAAGTAGCTGTCACTGTGGAAAGTAGAAATAGATGAGAAGCTGTGTGTGACAGGAGGAGGCTTGGAGACATGAGGACATTTTTTCTTGGACACTTTAGTAAACAGCCAATAGGGAAGGGTGCATTGTTTATTGTTGGAAGTCTTAGGATAGATTGAAAATAAAGATACCCCAACGTGGGGCGGGGCCCTGTCTATGGGTCTATAGAGAAGAAAATAGGAGTGAGGACCGAAAGGCATTCTAGCTGCTGGTTTTGTGAATATCCAGTGCCAAAGTCTTGGTGCTGGGCATCCACGGTGTTGGTGCCGAAATTGGAAAAAGCAAGTGCTGTGCCTGCTGCTGGCTAATTAAATGTTGATTCCAAGGCAGCTGGTAGAATATGTGCACTATATATTATCCTCCGTTTGCTTTTTCTCTTTTGTCCTAAATCACACATTTTAATTAACCTCCAAGCCCTTGCTGGGGCTTTGAAAGAACTTAATTGGCCTGCAGGGATCAGAATACACAACAGCTAGAAAAAGGCTATGTCTCTGTTGTTTTCACTCCAAGGACTTATAAAATTGAAATTATTGTTTTATTTCATTCTTTGAAGCCCAGAGCTACATGTGGATTCACATTTGAAAGTGGCAGAAGCATTCTTGGATGCCTAAGTGAAGATTGTAAAAGGTATTTAAACAGTGTGAGTATTGCATGCACAAATCTCTTATTAACCTGATGTCTTTGAGTTTGCAATGAATTGAACACTCTCATTTTTCCCCATTGAAGCACAGAAATACAGTGGCCAGAATTTAGCATGCAATTTGACACTCAGAGGTGGGGGTAGAAGAATGTCTTGGTAACAAGGACCCTTGAAGAGACTTTCAGATATTTCCAGTCTGTCAGTAATGCTGAGAATGAGTGAATGTCCATATTTATTTCATTTTCTAACTGAAAAGCTCACTCACTGAAAACCAGCGATATACAGAGATCAAAGCTATAGGTGAATATTGCTATGCTCTCGGCACAGAGGTGAAACATCATCAGCTAATCATGTTTTAGGCAGAGACACATAGAGAGGTGAGATCTCACATGCTGAAAGTCCAGTTGAGAATAAGCCAGTCAGTATCTGAGAATGAAGAGAAGTCTGGGAGGTAGAGCAGGAAGAAGCAGCAAAGAAAATGAAGTGAAGTGATTCAAACAGACCGTGCTCAACAATATCACAATTTGCAGAAATGTGAAGAAGAAGAAGAAAGGATAGTGAATAAGCAGCTAGACAGAACAAATGTTGGGAGTGACATGTCTTCTGGCCTTATATTTTGTGTCAAATATTTCAAGGCCCTGTCACCCAGTAGGCAGTTAATCATTACCAGATAAGAAGACAACCTACATTTCAGTTACTTAAAACTATGTACTTGCTTACAATCTTGTAGGTTGGAACTTTGGGCTGGACTCACTGATGAAATTCATGTATTTCATTGATGTTGATGGGACTCATTTGTATGCTCTAAACAGTTGATTGAACAGCTTTGGGCTGGTTGATCCGATGTCATCTAGTTCACATGTCTGGAAGTTGATACCTGTTTCCACAAAGCTCGAATCTCCCAAGACAGCAGACCTAGATTTGTTCTGTGATGATGAACTTGCCCCCAGTGGCCAAAGCAGAAGCTACACACATCTTCAGACTGGGATTTGGAAGGTGCTCACATTATTTCACCACAGTGTGTTTGTCAAAGCAATTCACAAGGGCATCCCGCATTCAAGTGCTAGAGAACACAAAGACGTAAGAACACACGAAGGGTCATTCACTGGCAGGCATTATTTTAATACTCTCTAGTATGTGCCAGCAAGGACAATCAAAGACTTGTAAAAGAATCACCCGATTGTGTCATTTTGTGCACCTTATTAAAATTTGGTCACATATCAAACTTTGACCTTCTGTAATGCCACTGATTTTATTCAGTGGAGAAAATTTGAATGCAAAAGCAAGGGCAGATCAGGAAGGAAAATGGATAGTGTTGAACACAGTAATAATAAGTAAAGTAAGTCAGACTCAGAAAACAAATGTCACCTGTGTTAGAAGTGGAGAAAGCTCTTAGTTAGGGAGTGTTGTTGACAGGAGCACAGACTCGTAAAGTTCCTCAAAGCCCCAGACTCATGGGATTGGCAAAGCCCTTCCCGGGTTCTATGTGCAGATGTTGGCAATATGTACAGAAAACATGGACCCCAGCTTACTCCTCTCAGATGTTTACAGATAAGTCTGCTCTCCTACAAAGACTCCCTACTAAGACTAGCTAAACCTGCTTCCATCTTCAGCTGAATATAATAACCTAACCTCCTTGTTAAGTTGTAAACAACCCACCTCCTTGATTGATATAGAAAATAAGCATCCTGAAGGTCTGAATTGCTGTTGATGTATCTCTGTCAGAGTGC